>JAGDQP010060553.1:0-12187 GCA_022664845.1 Lepisma saccharinum
CTGCCACTTATTTATTTATTTAATATTCTTCCCATATTTTCCCTTTTATTCTTCCTTCTTTTTTTCTCTTTGGAAAAAGATATGACCACCTTTCACTTCTGACATCTACTTCGAGAAAGTGTCAGGACCTGCCTTAAGGCATAACACCCATCATCAACAACACTTTGACTATTTTAGTTAGACTCAATGCAATACGCCCTGGGCAAAGGTACGACAAGCAATGATGGTGGAAGAATAAAAAGTACGACGATGGAGGAGGAATGCTACAATATTTCATTCAAAAAGTAAAAGATACTGACGTAATTTTTTTTTATATTTATAAAACAAAGAATACTGATAAAAAGCCGTTTCAAAGGTACTAGAGTGGCCCATATAAAAATAAAGTTTAACGACGTTTACTGAAAAATCTATGGAGCTAAGATAGATTTAGCAGGATCACACAACTATCGGTGACTACTTACAACTAAAATTGTCTCCATAAATCTCACACACAAAATACATTTCATAAAGAGTGAACATAGAATGACGAGGGAAGCTGGGTGAAAGAACTGTTTTGTGTCCACTGTTGAATGAAGGGCTCAGCCTTTTGTTTCCACTTATATAGGTGTGCTGTTATATTTATCCATGAGTTCATCTACCAATCCTGTACTTTGACATATTCTCGGTGATATTTTCTGTCATTACATACATGTATGGATGTGTGTTTTTTGTGGTTGAGTGCTAACGATTGCTGACTTGTAATTAAGGAGTCCGTTCCCGGTGGGTACACAAGTAAATCGGAGTATATCTTAAACTATAGCTCCCGATCTAAGGACGTCTTCGTCTAAGAGAAGGCAAAGGCAAACCACTCTGAGCAAGAAAACAATTGTGGAAATAATAATAATAATAACTGAAGTGTGGAAATTGAGTTTCGTCCTGTCAGAGGAGATGCTTCAACTCGTCAGTGTGTCAATCTATGACGCATACGAAACAGGAGTAACTTTTTTTTAATTAATCATTTACACTTTTTGTACACTTTGCACTCAATATTAGCACATAAATATCGACTACCTTTCAGTTGATGTGGACAGCTATTTTTTGTGTATGGTCTTTCTGTATGACCTTGATCCTCCTAGCACATTTCAATGTAGGTTTCTTTATGTTTTTATTGGCGGTTTTCTTGCAAGGTTAATAGAGACAAAACGTTGGCCCTACAGATAAGCTGTAAGTCTTGTGCTGATTATCTTAGAGACTATTTGAGGAAAACATTTATCTCAATGCCATTCACTCTACACACGATTTGGTATTAACCACCTGCCCATTCAAGTCACTGCTATACGTATGAACAATTATTACTACATTTCTACCACTTGTAGGTCACGTTATTGGTTTGCCTATTTCTCAAAATTTAAGCCTGATAGAAAGAAACGGATTTCACTGCAGTGACCAGCCACACTGATACTAAGATACCTGCATGAAATTTTTTAGGAAAGAACAAAAGTTGAAAATGTGTTGCACAGTGTAATAATAATAATTCCTGACATAAATTAAATAGCTCTGTTCGCATTTTTATACTTTCAAGGCGAGACATTTTTTTCAGGAGCCATCTCGTCTTGAAAACGATATGAGACAGGTAGGCCTAGTCAGTCTCGTCTCGAATTTCAAAATGTGTGTCTCATCCCGAGTCTAGAGAAACCTGTCAGGATAGTCGGCCGCTAGGTTTGAATCCATGACCTCCCGAATGATAAGCTAACGGTCTATCACTTAGCCAATTCCGCTCGATATGTCTTGTCTCGTTAGCAACACCAAGCCCTGCGTCCAATACATAATTATGATGGATTCCATGCTCGTAGTCAGCCGAATGAATCGAAGGTGAGCCAATGCCATTATTGTATATGCAGTGATGAATTCAGACACTTTCATCCGGGGGTAACTTCGAGGTGGTCTAATTTTCAAGGAAATAAGTGCTATTTTTATGACTTAGTTCTGTGTTGCTGACGAAAAACAAAATATCAGGGGCTTAACTACAATGTAGCGAGACCCTACGTTGCGGGTGAAGGGCAGGTGTCCAGAGGACCCTACAGGCGACATATAAATAGGTGGCCAATGGGCTACTGGGAAACCCAGCCGACATAAAAAAAGAAGTTGTCTCAAAAATTCGATTTTATTTGCTTTTTAGTATTGGTTAAAATAAAAGAACTATTATAATAAGCTTGGCATTGGCAACAGGCGTTGTAAGCAAAATTATAACTGTTTTCGCTTCTTTCAGTACTTTTTAGCAGAGTTCAAATTTCAACACGAAAACTCTCTTCATTTCTGCTCACAGTTTAGTTTTTATTATAATCGTCAAATTTCTCTACTTTACGTTATTTTATGTACATTGTTACATATTTAAATGCCGGTCCATAGTTTGGTGTTCTCTCTGTCAGTTTAGGGCATTCGCGGTCTCTGCAGTTGAATTTTCTAATGCTATTTTGTTGTATAGTTATTATATATATATATATATATATATATATATATATTTCAGATTCTTTAGCTTAGGTTACCTCAAATTATTACCGTTCTTACCCTGAACTCTTTGTTAATATTGTAGCCACTATCAGGCAATTTGAAAAACCTAAGCAGCCAGTTCCACCGACCGAGTGTTAGCATCACTCAGCATACCTGTCATTTGGGCGGTGAAACTTACGAGACAACCTGTTGCGTACTCTTCTTGGGTTGTCGCGCTTGTACATTCATTTTGCGAGTGTCACCAAACTGGCAGAGTAAGTAACTGGTTAGCGTAAACTTCAACTTAAATGTAGAGTTTTGGTTGTTCGCCTTTCCTTCTTACAGAATAACAATCTTTAAAAAAAAAAATATATATAAAAATAAACAGGCTCTTCACGCTTGTGATCTGTACCGGTGGTCAGAAAATTGTGTTCGTTGTGCCTTACATTAAGCATCTAATTGGTGTGAAACAAAAACACATTTAGTGCAAGTAGACGCTTCTAATTTGAATCCCGTTGAATATATTCTTTTCAGCTCTGAGAATTGTGCAACTTTTGTTTAGGGACTGCACTATTAAACCCTAACTCAGTATAACACGTACGTTGTTCGGTACTGTATCCAATATATTCTACCGTTTGTTACCCTTACTGGCCAACCACTGGCGACTGGTACGGCCATAATGAAATTTTATCTGTTGTTTCTTTATATATCTGCTGCATACGGTAAAAAAAAAATTCTAAAATATTCGAAGTGTGTTTTGTTAATAACTGAACACGGTCGTCATGAGTGACGAAACTTTACCAATCAATAGTGTGTACGTTTTCCCCATTCAATACAAGATAAAACACGTTTTAATATCACTAAAAACAGAAATATATAAAAATTATTGTATTCAGATCGTCAGTTTTCAACAATTTAAGTTGAAAGAGAATAGGTTTTGTGTATAAAAATGCAAAATATCAATTTACTGCTACATTTAAACGCTACTGCAAACCCATTCAAGTTTCTGTACAAAGGAATAAAAAGTGTCGGTCTCGAAGGTGAGAAATATTCACGGAAATATTCATCTGGCAGGAACGATGCACGTTTTTTGTTTCTTTCACTACAATAGTTACGTTGGAGATAAGTTTATTGAATTTAAAAGAAAATCAGTATCTTTAAATGATATTTCCTCTGAGTGCGTTACATAAATCGAAGGGATTCCAACTTTCAAAGAACCTTGTAAATAGGATAATTAATTTTACAGGTGATTTGGAGGAGGAGAAAATTTAATAAGACAGTGCAAATGCTAAGGAGGTTGTTATTTGGCAACATTGTTCATACAAGAAGGGAATTTTTAAGTTCTATCGTCTAAGTGGCGGCGGAGGTAAGATATTGATATTTAATGAATATTTTTTTTGTTTTGTGTAGAAGAAAATAAAGCCTCTGCTACTGAAACGACTCGAAAATGACTAAAAAGCAGCTTTAGATGCTACTTACAGGGGCACAAAATATATATATATTTTTTTTTTTGGCAAAATACAGTCGAAATAAGGAAACGTGTCTTATGGAGCGTTTGAATAATTACAGGGAATGATATAACATGTGCTTATGTTTTGCAATAATAGTGATAAAATATGGCTTTGAAGCTGATGAAACAATCGGAAAAAGATATCTGTTATAATTAACAAAATGCAATCAAAGGGGGAAACATTGTTGGTACATCGCTACAATATGTTGAATTTTTATGGAAGAAATATTACTAGAAGGTAATGCATCGTGTATTAAACGCCATCTTTCTATCCTAATAAACTGGATTCTTCGCTACACTATCTGATTCAGTGCCGTAAGCAGTGCAATATTACGATTTATACCTCCTACGCAAAGTGAATTCTATAGGTTGAACATGAAATCATGTGTCGTGAAAATGGATACAGTTTCCTTTTGGAGTGAAGCTTTCTGTTTCTGTTTCCCAAAAAATCAGTATTTAGCATATATGTTGCATTTTAGTTTCAATTTATTAACAGTAAAGAACTTTACGCTAAAAGCTGTGCGACAAACTTTGTTTAGATTACGAAATAAATTTATCTCACTAGGAGCCTTGTACAGGATATAAATGTTGCATTTGTTAATGCGCTTTGGACATTTTTGTTTCAGGCTGAGCTAAATTTTTTAACTCAAGTAATATTTGTCACAAGGAGTCCCAAAACAAAAGTTCTTTTTGTAATCGATATTTCTAACAAGAACGAACATTTCATCAATCATCAAATATTTGGAATATAGTGCTTGAATAGAATTAAAAACCGTTATTTTCCAGAAAAAGAAAACTATAGAAAAGTACTTTTTTCTTTCTCATCACTAGCACCGAGAATGAAGTTAGATGAGAATTCAGTTTTTGCTTTCTCTGCTTCTCCACTTGAGAGTCTATCAATTCGATTAAATTTAGTGTTTCAAAGGGCGGGGGAAAAACGGAAATTTAAAAAAAAAGCAGGAAAATTGTTTTTTTCCACGAAAAAAAAACGTTTTTTATTAACGAAATTGTTCTTATTTTGCTTTCTCATCACGAATATTCACTAGTTAACATATAATTTGTGTTTATCACCAACTTCAGTTAATAATTGAGCGAATGTAATGTATTTCAAGGCTCTTACAACTTCTTAACGATTCGTAAATTATTAACAAAAAATTGTCGGAGTTGGTTTTTCCCCTCTGCTCTGGATTCTGGTCATAGGAGCTACTGTAAATATTGTTGAGTATATAACGAAGATCCTGCTGACATTTCATTACACAATAATGGTAAAGTGATAGTAATTAATTTTACAATAGAAAAGTGATAGGAATTTATTTTATTTCCGGAATACTAAGCCAATGAATGGAATAACAGAATACCACAAATAAAATGTAGTTTCATACACAAAATATATTCGTTGATCATAATACTCTAAATTGAATTGACATATTTCTAACAATTATCAATTATATAATGAGCAATAGAGCAATGTAAGGCATATATCTTCAGACTTACTCGTAGTAATACCTTATAATTTTCAACAGAATGTATATTCACAGCAGCATAAGCTGCTTAACCATGAGTCGAGTTTGTATAACAGCCAGATCTTTAAAATCAATTCAATGTTACATTCTCATATTTTTTTGTTACACATTCAGAAAGCATTGTATTAAATTTTAAATTATATTTCCTTGGACTACAAAATAATAATTTACAAAATAAGTTATTAGTTGCTTTCACATACTACCTGTTTCACCCTGAAACTGTTCAGAGTTGGAACGGGTTTATCATAATTGTAAGGCATTATTTGCATTCATAAAACATGACTATTCTTGGCTTTTGGTAAAATATATATTTTAAAACTTTACTGTTGGCAAAGCTATTAAGATGAATCAAAAACATAAGTTTTCCGCTGCATTAGATTATCCCGCTGTAATGCAATAGCTGTATATGACATTGGATGTAAGCTGGAATCGCTTGAATATACATTTATAGAACACATTTTTTCTTCTGAGAGTTCCAATACAGATTTTATTCTTCTAAACGTGTATTTGAACATAAAACAACATTTTAACTATTTATTAATGCTCAAATAGTGTTAGCTGAGTCGAAATGGCGTCTTCTCCAAAGTAGCACAAAAAAAATCGCCGACCAATTTTCCTGATTTTAAAACACTAATTAAATTTTAAATTATTTTTATAAACTTATTTTAAATGAACTTGTGGATCTATTTAAATTGGGATTTTTAGCATAAATATTAAATGACTTGTTTAGTCGAGTAAATCTTTTACAAATATTATGTGTCTTCAAATGTACTATATATTATTTCTTTCGTGTATTCCCCTCTTTCGTTGCCTCTATTTCCATGTTTTATGTGTTTAAATCGAGCGATTACGTTCCGTATTTGTGGCAATTAATTATCAGCCTAAATATTTTATGTTATTCCCATGCATCTTATTCAGAAAATGTTTTTTTTCCAACGTTTTTCAAGATTTGGTCTCAGAATATAAAGCAATAATTCAAGTTTCTTGTACTCCTAATGAACCTATTCGTATACTTCATAAAGAGATTCAAATGCCAAAATGGACCAAGTCATTTTAAAATGAAGTTAGTTTGTTTTGTATGTTGCTAAGAATTCGAAATCACATATGTCAGTGGTGTTTACAAGGGTACAAAGAAGACGTCCTTTTTTACAATTGTGAGGCTAAAGGCTTTATTACTGTATAAATCTCAAAATGTTGTTAATCCGTTTTGCCCCGTGGGTATAGATATAATGACTCACTGTTGATAAAAAATAACTTTCTTGATTCTTATTCTCGTTTCAGGAAGAGTGTTTTTGCGAAATCTCTTACGGGATTTACTTAGTGTTCTGGAGGCAATAAACAAAGAAACTCTTTCTAGTGCTTAAATAGATATACATTGAGACCTATTAATGGATTTTTGATGATTTGTATACCTCCTGAAAGGTCACTGTTGCATTTCTAATTGCTTGTCCTTACTCATTTAAAATCAGAGATGGCTTCAAATGAAGACGAGTACAAAGCTATGCAGCCGCCAATGGAAGTGAAAAAGGAGAAGGTTGGAATTGACCTTAATGAGGTAATAGTATTTGCATAAAGAAATGAAGTGGAATATAATTTACTTTGCATTTAAGATTTCAGCTCTGCGGTGTGTATGCATTAGTATTTGCTTGATTTTTTTTTGTAATGGGAAGATGGAAGTTGAAATGTACACAACAAAATTTACCTTATTGGTAGGTTTAGAGGAGTGTAAAACAACTATACTCATCCGCTTTTCTCAGTTGCTTCAAGCTAAAGTTAGATTTATCTTTACATTCAAGAATATGGGTTTGAACAAAGCTCGATATAACCATCTATGCTTCTGCAACACGTATTACATTATTTAAGTTGCTGTGGCGTATAATCATTTAATACTGAGAATAATGTTCCTCGTTATGTTATAAATCAAAATTTACATCCTATATATCTTGTGAATAAAGTTACATCCACTTGAGGTAAACTGGCTGAAATGCACGTAAATATATATTAAATTAGAGAATCATTGTCGTTCTAATGTTTAGGTAGTTCTAATGGAAGTAAATACTGTCTAAAATAAATCTTAATAAAGTGTTTATTGTAATTAATGAATATTTCTAGCAAGAATAAATATTTTGTATATTTCATTAATCCTCATATAATGTCTGAAACCAGGAATTATAAAAAAAAAACTATTATTTTTCAAAGTGACCCCAGAAATAAGGAAAACGTTTTTTTTTTTATTTTCGCCAGCCTATTTTCCGGCCTAAATTGGTTCCGTCGATGCATTTCTCGGCTAATTCCTGTTCAAAATGTAACGTAAAATTTATGCATCTCAAAGTGTCCACTAATTAACTTATTTAGGCCACTACGAAACAGTAGTACGTTTTTCATAAGCAGCTGGCAGATATAATGTTCTTCATTATATATAATGACAATCAGAGAGCTACATATTCTAGGTAAAACATTTTAGTCATTATTCAGGTTGTGGTAAATTGGTGGGTTTGAGACGATTTCTCTTCTTTCTAAATTATAATTTCCTTCCAATTTTACCGACTGGAAAACTACGACATTCTTAATAAAATATAAGTAAACAGAGCTAAGCAACTATTTTCATTCATTCTTACAGCGAATAAAATACAAACCTCTGTTCTAAAAACAAATTAATTTCATGTGATGATATATTAGTATATTTTGCTGAGAACGAAAACGCCTTACCATATCTGGCACCCTGTTCGCAATATCATTGGAACGAGTTTAAGGTTCTCTCAGTGAAAACTTTGCAACGACACCTCATTTCTAGCCCTAGTAATTTCTGAGTTGAAAGTTGTCGACAGACGCATGGAACAGGAGCTGCACAGTATCAGCCGCTAAATCGTAAGCCCACTTCAACATGTGATTTTTTTGCGCTTTGGAATTGGAACTGTTCTAGCGGTAATGTCCTTTTATAGTACTAGTTGTCAGTGTAACGACTCTTCTTTCTTTGTACTCTCCAATTATTACATTATTACAGCCATTGCTACTTAATAAACGGACTTCGTTTATGATGTCTGGAACAAAGAAAAATGTTTGCATCATCCATATAACGTTTGACACGTATCAAATGTAGGTGTATCAACTGGTACGTCATGGAATCATATCGTATATTTCACAGTTTTTTGTGGAATGTTTTTTCTCACTAACTATAAAAATCAATCTATCATTTACGCCTGGAGATTTTAATAGATTTCAAAAGTGAGAAACTGTAAAGAAATTTTAGAATGCAATATTAATTAAAATAAAGTCCAAACCTATGTTCTGATCCTAGTACGTTATTTTTTTAAGTTTGATTGTTCATAACTTTCTCGTTCATGTATGATTTTTAACGTACATCCTTGTTCATAACCTTCATGACAACTTTGTATCTTCTTAATAGTTCTTTTCAAGCCTTATTTTTAATTTCAGCCGTGTAGGTCAACCTGTACAAACACACAGGACGATATGCATGAAATTATGAAGAGATTGAACTACGACGAAATTGTTTCATCGATAGAAATCGTTGAGCAATTGCAGAAGGCAATAACGGACACCAATCAAAGAGAAAGTGAAGAATGCACTAAGATTGAAAGAGAGATAAAACAAGAGAAAGAAGCGGAGGATGTTCTAAGTCACCCTTCAGTATCTTTGGATAACCTGAAATCTGAGCAGCAGGTGAGTAGATTCATATGCTATTTGTTATATGAACGCTTCTAATTAGAGGAATTAATTTTCACTGGTGCCAGACTTTTACGTTAAGGCCGCTTTAAACAGTATACTGCCTCGTACCACGCCTCGTATGATTGAACGTATACAATCTGTATTAGGAGATTTTTCACGCGAGAAATCACGCAGTTTTCCATAGTTTTATGTATGATACCATGAAACGAGATAATTTTATTACTAATATCTGTACAATAGGACAATTCTCATTATTTTTATACAGCAGACAGAACTAAAATATTGCTGAAAATAATTCTTCAGTCAAAACCAAACCTTTCATTATGAGTCTTTAGTCACTGCAAATCCGGTGCTAAGACTGAAACTTTTATATAATATACATTTTAGAACATTACCTGGTTTCCTGAGATTACTTTTGTGCCTTACTAGAGCTCATGTAGAACATAAATTAAGCACGTAAGCTTGGGCGCATCTAGTTCCAAAATATTTTGTGGTAGGGATTTTTTAATAACCGTGCGACAGTGACAAGAAATTAAATGCTTTTCAATTTCATTTTAAAGTCTACCATCAAGAAAACACAGTCTTAGAGCTTCGTAACATATACAGGGTGTTACAGGATATCTGGTACAAAGTTCAGGAGATGAATCCTGATATCGAAAGAAGAAAAAAGTTGATATGAACGCCCGCTCTATCATGCGTAGTCTCGCGGCTAAAGGGCCCCAAAGGCGTCCAAAACTATTTCAAGGCGGTTTATTTCAAATACTAATAGTTTTAGAGCTCGCGCCCCGTCGTTTGTTCAAATAAATAATACTTTTTCGTTCAGAAAATGTACTTGTCAGAAGTGTCAATAAAGTACGCAAGGGGTTCCCCGATTGAAGTGGGAGATTCCACAAGAATTGACTAGAGAATGAGTTTCGAACAGAGCAGGTAGATGATGACTTCCTATCAAAGAACAATACTACGTTGATTCGAATCTGATACCTGAAACAGATGCAAGATTGGGAAGAATTAAAGAATGTTTTGCGTGATTGAATAATTTCGTTTGGAAATCCCCAGCGAATTTTCCAAGCACGTGTGACATGTGCATTTTCTTAACGATACATTTCTCAAATAAATCACATCTAAATACATTTGCTAGTATGCAACAGTGCATAACATTGTTTATTCCTTCTCCTTTTTGTACCTGCGTGAGGCATCGACTTGCAACTAACGCAGTTTTGTTGTCTGGTATTAAGTCATTCTATATGCTCTGATCGACCCAATTTCGCTGTCAAATTCTTGGCAAATCACTCATTACCGTCGGGAATCCCCCATCGCTTCTGACATGCGGATTTTACGAACTAGTATATCCGATTTCTTTGACCAAACGATGAATAAATCACCTACAGTTATTAGTGTTCGAAATAAATCACCTTCAAATACAGTTTTGGACGTTTTGGGAACCTCTAGCGCCGAAACTACGCATGATAGGGCGCTTGATTGTATGAACTTTTTTTCTCGTTTTAATATGAGGATTCACCTCCCGAAGTTTGTATGAAATGTCTTCAAACACTCTGTATAAGTCCGTATAAATTTTCATTCATATTGCATTTACAGATAACATTGATTGTATGGCCAAACCCATACTACCATCTATGGGTAGATCTATAAATTCGTAGATACTACTTGCCAAAATTTGAGTTTTATACATTTGTTCAAAAACTTGAAATAAAACTTCAAAACTCGTAAGTCTCTAATAATTTAGATTTAATGCTTATCCTTTCTTATAATTTTGTAATGTCGTTCTTCGGTAACTGTTCTCGAAATATATTTAAAAACGAATTCCGAACGCCTTAAATTACTTCCAATATATCCGCGAGATTTTGAAACTCGAATGAATCAAAAATTATATACGGTTATTTACAAAATAATGTAAGTCGAAACATTTCGTATTAATATGATGTTCGCCCACCTTTAGCACTGATACTAGCTTGAACTTTGGACGCAATTTACAGATCCAAGTGCTGAATGCTGTTGATCATGCAGCACAGCGTCCAGCTGAATTAAATCGAATGAGGTGGAAACTTACGCCGGACTCTGGTTTCCAAAACAGGTTCAGTGGTATTCAGGTCTAGTGACAGCTCGGGCCAGGAAATATGTTGAACCTCTTCTGCATGACCCTGAAACCACTCTTGAGCATCCCCAGTGATGTGAAAGGGGCACTATTATCCTGGAATGTGTCATTCCCATTTGGAAATAAAGTTTGCACCATTGGGGAGACTTGGTTATCCAAGATATCTCTTTACACTGCTGCTGTGACCTAACCGTGTAGTTATAGCAAATATTCTATACTAATTTCACCAATACCTTTCATTCACAATATTCTGATGCAATTATGTGTAAGACATCGTTTATTCCATCTATTACGACCATTATATTTCAAAATATTCAGATTTAAACATTTCCAAGTTGGTGGCCGCGAAGTACACAAAAGTACATTTTATTCTTAATTATATTATAATTTACTTTGCTTTCACGTTGATGCGACAACTACAGTGCAAATACTCGAATTTAATCATTTCGAAAACTGGCGGCTTTTACTTTGTGATGTTACATATTTTCGCTATTCCTATTGCGCTTACCATTTTCGTATGTAGTATTATGTAAAATTACTTTTGTTTCATCTTGACACAACAATTAGGGGCGAAATATTAAAATATTAAAGAAACATCAAAATGGTCACAGTAATAAGGATACCCATTTACCCATAATAAAGAGAGTATCTTTGATATTCTCAGATAGTTAAGTTATTTTTTTGCCAAATGCCGTATTTTTAATTCTGAAGCATTTTTTTTATTTTGCTTTTAAAAAAAAGGAACTTGTGATCTAAGTCTCCAGGATAGGTTTCAATCCAATTTGTTCCTCGATTTCGATATGAGAAGAACGAATTAGAAGGTTTTTTTCGTGTACCTCATCTCTAAATAAAAGAGAAAATGGGCCCGTCACAAGTGTGTGTGTG
>JAGDQP010060555.1:0-12187 GCA_022664845.1 Lepisma saccharinum
TATTAATAAAATATATTCTCCAGAAAAGAATAAAACTAATTTGATTCTGAAGTTCTATAAGGATATGTATTTATTAGAAGTTAGTTAGCACGAATCCAGCAAGGGCCATTTTGCACCATTCTTGTAACAATGTGATATACCAATAATAACAACAACAATAAGCTCATTTTTTTTTCATAACAGATTCTGATAACAATTCTTTAGAAATTTACTTTTACTGAGGTAAAAATCCGGTGGCAAAGGAAGAGTATTGTAAAGATATGACAATCTGTATACGAGAGATCGTTGGACCAAGCACAATCTAGGTCTTGAGAGGTAGAAATGATATTGGGAACGGGCATTTTGTCTGGGTTTAAAAGCGGAAGAAGGTCGTTGGTCCTGAGTGAGCCCGGTATTATTTTATAAAGAAATTTTAAGTTATTTAGTTTTCTTCGTGTGTCTATGTTTTTCAAGTCAAGAGAATTCAAAATGCGTTAGATTTATGTTGGACGTTGGGTATCAATGCGAATAAAGAAATTTTGGACTTTGTAGAAGTTAGATAAGTTAGTTTCACAAGCCATAGACCAGATAGATGAACAGTATTCGATAGTAGGAAATACACAAGTGAGAAAATATGACCGAAGAGCTCTGAAATCTTTCATATTTCATCTGTAGAGAAGTCCAAGAAGTTACGAATTCAATGTGAGGAGTGAAATTGAGTTTTTCATCAAATATGATACCAAGATCTTTGTAATGGTCTACCCATGGTATAATAGATGAGGATAATGTGTAGTACATTTTGTGTTATGGGTTTTGAGTGAGAAACGCATTGCAGCAGTTTTGCAAGAATTGACTTTCAGTAACCAATTATTGCACCACATTTCAACAGAATCTATAGCGGCTTGAAGGAAGAAAGTATCTTCTGTAGATTTAATTGTCTTAAAAATTTTGCACTCACCAGCGTAGAGAAGAACAGCAATGTACTGTATCTTTTCACATAAATCACCAATGTCGAGGGAAAATAAAACTGGCCCTAAAGAGCTTTCTTGAGGGACACCTGAAAGCACTGGGAGCCATTTGGAGGTGCTACCAGGGAAGACGACACGTTGTTCTCTGCCAGACAAATATGATGTAAGAAGCTGAAGGAGGGGTCCGTGTAAATTATATCTGGAGTCAAGCATGTGTATATGGGAAGTTTATGACTGACAGTTTCAAATGCTTTGGAAGTCTAGGTAGGATGACGTCAAGTTTTGTCTATTTTCTACGGCATCTTTGGCTTGAGACAGTAGGACAACTAAGTTGGTTTCACAGAAGGCATTCGGTACGAAGCCATGCTGGGAGGGAGAAACAAATGGGAGGACAAGTTGTTGAATCCTGTCTGTGATGATTTTTCCACAAATTAAACAGAGGATAGAAAGAAGGGAAATGGATCAATATTAATTAACACTTGACTTGTCACCTTTTTTTGTAAATCGGAGTAATGTTTGCTTGTTTCCAGGCGTTCGGGTAATAAACCTCCGAAAAGCACCTATTGAAAAGAATGGTGAGAGGTGCAGATATTAAATAGAGCTTAGTTTTGAATGGGTTTTGAATACACCACCTTCAAGTTAGTGCGACAAAACTCGTACGCCCCAGGTTATGGATTAATTTGGAACCATTTCTGAGAACAAAATGGCCGTGACTTAGTTGATAAAGCGTTGGTTTCGGATTTGGAATGTCGTGTGGGTTTACACTCAAGGGTTGGCTGATCATTCTGACTAAATTTCTTCGGAGTTTTTCTTCAGCCCCTTCCGTTGAAGCCAAATGGGATTCAGCCAATTAAATCAAAGACAGGCTACAGGTTTAACACTGACTACATGTTAAATTCGGTGCTGTGTTGTTTGAAGGAGACTGTAGATTAGCTGCAATAATAAATCCTGTGTGGGGCCCACTATCGCGCAGGCGCGGGACTGCTTGAACCATAAGTAATACTGACAAGCTACTGCTTTGGAGTGGCTAGTTTAGTGCAATAGTTAACGTATCGGAAGACTGACCCGGAGACCCGGGTTCAAATCCTGACGTGGTTATGTTTATATATCTTTTCAAAAGAGAAATAACTTTATTTCTTTTTTATGTATCTACGCATTAGGAAATTTTATAAAATTAGTGACCATTGGTTAGGTTAGGTTAGAAAAGTCAGGTTCGGTGTTTTTTTTATTGCACACGCAATGAAACTGCTGACTTAAACGGAATTATTACAACTAGCTAACAGATAACAGCACCTACTTCTGAGGATTCTTTACGACTTGTAAGGCGTCGTGATGTTTGTAGTGTTAAATATATTCAATGTATATAATAAATGTAAGCGTGATTTGTCCGTACGTGCCACTATAACTCCGCAACCCACCCTCGCAGCCCCATGGGGGGGGGGGTAAATGGTATGGTAGCCCTCCATCCCCCATATATGAAGAAGGTTTCGGTTCTGAGTTGCAGGGGTTCGGGTCGGAGATATGGGTGTTAAAAGAGGGCTTTGCACCAAGGGACTTCTTATGGGAACTCGGTAAAGCAGCTGGGAATCGAGTGGCGAAGTGGCTGAGACTGGCCAGAATGTTCCTGAATGCTCTAGAGGGTTCCAGAATGCTCCCAGAATGTTGTAGAATGTTCCAGAATGTTATAGAATCTTTAAGAAGGTTCGAATGTTATAGAATCTTCTAGAAGTTTCGGGAATGTTTCAGAATGTTTAACAATGCTCTAGAATGTGCTTGTTCTAGAATATTCTTGAATTTTCCAGAATGTTCTAGAATGTTTGAGAATGTACTAAAATGTCCCAGAAGGTTCTGGACCATCGAACGGACTTCCGGTTCCGGAATGTTCTAGAATGTTCAAGACGGTTCTGAACCATCGAAGGGACTTCTTGTTCCGGAACGTTTGAGAACATTAAAAAATGTTCTATAAACCGGAAACGGAAGTCCAGAATCTTCTGGAACGTTATCGAATGTTGCATTATCCTGTTGTGGTGGGGGATACTTGAATTTTGAATTTTTATTTATGGCCTTTAGGCATCTAAGGCTCAGGCCGGGATAAAGGAGGGGAAAGGAATCGGGAAGGTGTCGGCTAGGGCCTATCTTGAAGGTGCCATCCCGGCATTAGCCTGGTGTGACTGAGGAAAAAAAACTGAAAACATCTTAATCAGTATGGTCGGCCGCTGGGATCGAATTCACGACCTCCCGAATGCTCCGCCAACGCTCTACCACTGAGCTACGGCGGCTCGGTGTGGTGGGGATACGTTCCAGCTCAAAAGCCGATGGCGAGACGCATACGTCACTATACTTTTGGAAATCGATTAGGCGGATCAACGAAAAGTGAAAGTGATAGAAAGTGAAATAAAATTAAGTGAAAATTTTTAAACGTAATAAGTGAAAGTACAACATTTTATTCATCCCGCACCAACGGGCAGTTATATCAGGTAGTGGAGCTAAATAAATAAAGTGAAAATGGCATGCGCAAAACTTTTTATCTTGTATGATTTGCAAAATGCATGCTGTACACGCCAATTTCAACATTAGATTACCAAATATGAGCCAATTTAGTAACTAAGAAGCAAGTATAAGCAAGTTTCTAAGGTTCACAAACATGTAGGTCTTAGCCTGTATTCGAACCTACAGTCTTCTGTATATCGATGAGACTCTGTATACAACGCCTGCTCACCTCCTACACACACGCTATGACGTGACCGGGCTCCTTACGTAACACATGCACTGTAAGTAAAAGTTAAAAAGCGTCCTTTGCCAGGTCGCCTTTGTGGATGACTGGTCAAGACGTCGGCTCTTTAAGTGAAAGGTCCCGGGTTCGAATCCCGCCTGGGACAACATTTTTTCTTTTTCAAAATATATTGCTATATGTTCATATATATTATTTAATACTTGCTAGGATGTATTGTATATAAATAACTGATTGCTACTAAAAGCTAGGATGTCTATAAATAAGCCAGGGCAGGATGCACACCGAGCCAGCGTTGCCGACGAGACGAGATTTAGGCTGTCTCGTCTCGAAATTATCTTGTCCAGAGAGTGTCTCGTCTCGAAAAGATGTATGCTCTGCTTTATAAGAGCTCTATCTCACCTTGTTTTCTACAGCAATTTCTCTGTCTTGCCTCGTCTTGTTTCAACACTATAGCAAGCGAAGAGAGATGCGCAAGGGTGCGTCTGAAGGGAGCTGGGCAGCGTGAGCCGCGGGGGGAGCGGGCGCAGTCCCCTGTTAGCTGTAGGATACGCCAACGTGCTGTTAACATTCTATTCCACCTGCCCACGTAATTTACTCGTCGAAGCAGAAACGACTTTCTCCATTTCCAAGCCACGTGAGCAGAGGTTGTGTGCAGAGTCTCGTTGTATGATGCCGAGACGCAGTTAGACCTCTTGACCTCCGTAACCGACCTTCAACAATAGATGTTTCGCAAGTATCTCCACAAGTTCTCCTACAGTAAAGCAAGCAGCAGAACTTGACTATGGCGGTCTGCAAAATAAGTGTCCAATTTAACATGGATTTTCACACATTTCTAGGAATATCATAGTTTCAACCGGTTCTTTCGACTAAATGACTCGATACCCCCTTCAACATATTACATGACATTGTGAAGGTACTTTAGTGAAAGCCTTGCGAGCTATTTTCTCTTTAAAAGTAAGGATAATTATAATCGAAATTCCCATTTGGTTACGTAGGTCATTAAAATAATCTTTATTTCTAAGAGAGAGATATTTCGTAAACTCTTTACTTACTTGGCTTTACACATGACATGTGTTACACTGAACGGGCCATTGAGTCATTGTTTCGGAAGAACATAATAAAAGCATGAGTGTCTGGAGCGTAAAGTTTATAATCAGTGTGTCTTACCTGTAATGATGCACGGCTGTGAAACTTGGACATTGAATGGGCAAACGACTCACAGATTAAGAGTCACACAAAGAGCAATGAAGAGATGCATGTTAGGAATAAACAGGAGGGACAGGATGACAAATGAAAGGATTCGCGCACAAACAATATAATCAAGAATGCGAAGAAGATGAAGTGGAGATCACATACTGTAGCTAGATGAACAGATGGAAGATGGACGAGAAATGTACTACATTCGATTCCTAAAGAAAAGAAACGACCGAGACGACGTCCAAATGCAAGATGGGTAGATGAAATCAAGCGTTTTCAGCAGCTACGTGGATGATATCAGCAGACAGAGATTTGGAAAGAAAAGTGAGAGGCCTTCATCCAGCAGTGGATAGAAAACGGCTGAATATAATAATGTTGATGATTCCAAGAAATATGTGAAATCCATGTTTAATTTGACGCTTATTTTGCAGGCCACCGTAAACAAGTACCTCTCCCTCTTAAAGAAGACAAACAGAATGATAGTCATTTGTCATTTTAATCTGTACTTAATTTTATAATATTTATGTACACTCGGATTCATAGCAAAATGGCCTATGGATACACGTTTTTAAGTCACAATATGAAACCAATATTAAAATTGAGATGTAAAAGAGAGAGTTGAATATATTGGACTAGCCAAGTAAATAATTTCTGTGTTGTCAAATTGTTTAACTTTCCGACCTTGGACATTTTTTTTCAGTGGCCATTTTGTATTTTTTAAATGAAACGGTAGCTATCTTCAAAAGAATTAGTTTCTTAAAAAAAAAATCTGAGTTATAAAAGAATTTCTGTAGTAAGGCAAGTAGTATTTCTTCCGATAGGTGTCACTGTGTGTGATACACAATCTTTCTTCTTTAAACGGTTATCATATCTCGTTCTTAGTGACGCACTAATAAAAAAAATCATCAAAGACAACCTTCTTGGGCAGAGATAAAAGCCTCTTTAAACAACATTGCGTATTACACAAGATAGACAGGAAGTTATGTAGTTCTTAATTGATTTAAGCTTTTTTACTTATTTCTTGTATTGATTGTGAGACTATCACGATTTCCGATCAGGATATTACATGAGTCAGAAGTGTCGTCACGTCCGGACGTCGTTACTGATGAATACTTTCTCCCACGATTTCGAGTACTTAAAAAAGGTTCATATCCGAAGCTGGCAAAAATCTGATACACGTAGTTGTTTACATCCAAACTGATGACGTATACACAAAAATCTCATTTAATCTTTATTGACGAAAAATTGCTATTTTTTTCTATCATGTTGCATACCTTATGGACCACCATTTTGAATTCAGGAACGCTGTGTTCTTCTTCATCATATATGTTCCCACACGACAGCAGAAGCCGGCTGGCTGGCCAAGCGTCTGCGGCAGTAGACCATCGGCTCGAAGGTCCCGGTAAGGGCATGGGTGTGGATTTTAACAGCTAAAGGCGAATCGTGACGAGTCGAAGTCCAAAGTTACTATACTGGCCCATATAAAAATAAAGTTTTTTTTTTTTTTTTTTTTTTTTTTTTTTTACGACAGCAGAATCGGAAATCGTAGAGCAAAGTACTCAAATTCCACCCACTTTTCTGGATGCTCATAAAATCTATTGTAATGCCCTTCACCAGAATAAAGATACCGTCATCTGGGGTGACTTCAGACACTTTTTAAAGTTTTTTTAAAAATTTTACAGTCGTAATATTAATAGTAATGCAACCAAAAAATTATTTTAAAATACCTATGACTTACGCATGAATTTGCATACTACAAAAAAACATACACATTATTTCAATAATGATTTAAAAAAACAATGTCCGAAGGGGCCCCATAGTGTGGGGCGTATTCGGACACAAGCTAGTTCCCATTTATTCCGTCGTATATCTTGTAACAGAGGTGTCATCGGACACATTTGAATGATTGTATACCGTCTTTTGTATACTTGAAACTGAATAGCGTTATATATTTAAATTCTCTATTATTTGATTTTATATTTAACGTGTTTATTTTTTAAATTTGTTAACAACTACAATACGTGTATTTATTACATTCACTTACAGGTTACAATTATGACCAAAAAAAAAAAAAAGAAAATGTTTATACTGCTGCAAATCACAAAAATTAAACAAACGGAAGATTTGCAACCATTCGAGTTCGGGGGCAATTATTCCTGAACTGTTTTTCGACTCTGCCAATTCTATTCAGTAGGTCTTAACTAAATGGGAAACCTCATTCAGTACATTTCAAAAGCAACATTTCTTTCCTCCTCATCTGTCAGACATTTCTGACCCCCCATGATGACCTGGATGTTTCTTCTTAACGATGTAGATCACCCCCGCCATCTTGGTATGACCCTTCCATTGATTTACATGGGACTCGTTTTACTCGTCTTGTGTCTCTCAGAAATAGAATATTCAAGTTCCGCTTTCACGAAATTTGCCTTGGTGGTTATTTTGACCCTTGTAGAGTTTTGGTTTGTAAAGTTTCTTCAAGTATATGAGTATAATGTATTATTAATAGTTTACCATATAAATTACAATATGTCAACGGGAAATTATACTGTTCGTGTGTAAAATATTGCATTGCTATAAAACAGCGTGAGTCAAAGAAAACATGATGAAGCACTAGGCGAAAACAGAAGTTAAAAAGTACGCTCCTGAGAGACGTAAGACTAGTAAAACAGTTCCCATGGAAAGGTCATTCCAAGATGGCGGGGGTGATCTACAAGGTTAATCTTGTCAAAGAGAGTACTTTTTGGTATCTGACATTGACTGGCAGCTTGTCTAATCATCATTTTCCCTGAAGAAGCAGCACGAATAGCTTGCTCCAGATTCTCATTGTTATAATGTTGGTAAGGCCGTCCTCCTTCAATTTTCTTGTATGTTTGAACCATGTCCGAAGTCACCCCACATTTCGCTGAAAGATTCAATAAAGAAACTCTGTGTCTCGCCGGCAACGGTTAACAGAGAAGTGATATCGATGTTTTTTGTTTTTTTAACAACAGACAGGTCTACGAATTTAGACGTTCAACATACTCTGGCACTCCACGAACACTTCTGTGCAGAGAGATTTTGCCCCTGCCCCTCAAAAACGGGGAAAATGGCAAAAACGAGACAACAATGGCACATTATTTCACTCACGCTGCGACAATTGACTGAAAAACACCTGTACCTTGAAACTACAGGCCTACAAAATATATTATTACGCTTTATTACTTCTTCGAAGTATTGCGACAGTAAACAATACTAGAAATCTAAGGGTCATATTTATGAATAACCCCCAAGAGTGGGTGGCTCCCAGGGGCATTGAAATTATATACTCCTGGGAGCCACCCACCTCTTGGGAATGATTCATAAATATGGCCCAAAGACGACAAAGTATCCGAAGTCACCCCAGATGACGGTACATTAACTTTTACAAACATTAAAGTACAATTAAATTTATGTTGTGACCGACAGTAATTTCGTTTTGAAAACGCGAAAATTAACCCCCTTAAGTAATTTGTGATATCCGCCAAAAAACAGCGGCAGTATCTGCCAATATCCGCCGGTGGACCAACGGCCAATATCAGACACGGCGGCTGTCCGCTAATGTCCGCCGGTGGACCGAGGGCGAATATCCGACACGGCGAAGAGATGCAGCGTTAGTCTAATTCCGACCACCGAATCCAGACGGCGGACCGCGGCGGGTTGCCGTTGTGCCATCATTTTGCTCATGGGGAATATAGTATCCAGAACAAAGCAAAAATGGGTCCAAATTTCGCCCACTGTCACATAAAAAGCTACGAGAAACCTGATTACAACCTAAAGTTGAATACTATGAACAATTATACCTGTAATTATTCATGAAAGTACGAGCGTCACTTGTCACAGTTTTCTACTTATTTCATTAGATAATTGTTATTCATTTGTTTATTTAATTATTTGCGTTTGAGAAGACTTCAAATACCTATTTATTTACTCTCTGTATCATATGAGCCATAATTTGCTACTTGGAATGTATATTAAGAAAAGTTGAAATAATGGCCAAAAGATGGCAGCACTAAAATATGACAAAATGTGAAGTGAGTAACTTTTTTTATTTCTCAAGCAAATCATTTCGTTTCTTTTTTATAACAATTCATATTTTATATTCTTGTTATCATGAACATCTTTTTAGTTCTACTTTATTCATTCCAATGTAATTAACAATATGTATGAATATGTCACTACTAATTATGTAACCACCGTACATAAGGGCTTGTATCTGGCTTTGTTAAAAGAAGATAATTAAATAGTATATTTAATTGTTTTGATTTATGGTCCTGCAATATGCAGTACTGGAGTCCGACACTCCATGCGACCCAATAAAATAGATCTATTTTTCCTCCCAGTTTTTTTTTTATTTCCACTTTCTTAGTTTTATAAATTAGATTTAAGAGTATGCTAGGCGGAACTTGGGGCACTACTCTCGGTTATAAGTGTACGAAAACTTCACTCAAAGGACCACGAAGAAGTTAGTGTCCCTGAGATGAGGCAGATAGAAGATGATTCACACTTTTCTAAACTAAAGAAGAAGAAAAAAACAACAACCTGTAAATAGAGCAGCTCTGATTCATTGTAAGTTCAAAACACGAAATCTGGAGAAAATGTACATTTCATCTTTAAACCTTTCTACGTTTAGTTATTGCAGCCAAAACCACAGATGTTATTTTGCTTCTTTACCAACGCAGTTCTCATGGAACCAAATGTGACATTTTCTACATGCAACCCACTTTTCATTCTTGTTTCCTTGGAAGTACAGTCCATAATTAAGGGACATTCTGTATTGTAATAAGTGATAGATTCGGTACTTGTTGATGCATAACTACAATGGTCTTCTCCTTTCATTTGCCGTCGCTGTTAGAGCAACAAAGTTTTCTAGCTTTGCTTCTACGAAGTAGCGAATTCCTCTCTTTTGAAATTTCACTCGCACTGTCAGATGTAACAATATAATTGTCAAATAACAAATATATTTCGCAGTTTTTCACCGAATTGCAATTTGTTCTCTGTTCCTCCAGACTAAATCGTGTTAAATTTAGAGATTGGAAATTTGGACCCATTAGGTGGGCGAAATTAGGACTTCTCTGACACTTTAAAATGTGATTCTCCCCACTCCGGGGCAAAGCTTCTTCCTGTCAAAGTATCAGTGTCCATGTTTATGATAGCTTAATTATCACTAACCAAGTATGCTTATCGTTACCACTATGAAACTTACTGTTTGCTGAAAATCTTACGCAAAGTAGGAACCATAAAAAAAAAACAAGGAGAGAAACTACAAACGACCACAAGATAGAATACACTCCACACCCTTCAAAACTTCAGAGATGACTGTTCGCACGTTACTTTGGACGTGACGACCGTCTGCAATAATTTCAAGCGCACACTAACTGAGAAACCTGTGTGGGCGAAATTGGGTTACTTTCCTCTCTTTTCTTCAACTTGTATCGTCATTGTGAAAGTATCCATTTAAATATTAATTGTTATTATTTACCAGTATGATAAAAAAAAAAGATCAAAGATTGAACGCTAATTATAATTTTTGAATGAATCTCAAGATAATTATTTAGCAATGGCATAAATGCGTGATTTTACTGGCGCATGATGTCTGGAAATGAGGTGATGCACAAAATATCTCTTGCATTACTATTGCCGTTGGTACTACGACTTCGAAAGTTGGATTGGACTTTTACATTTTTTAAGTTTTATGGTATCTCACAGTATTTGTTTGTGCACGACAAAAGGAAATACAACTGCTCGACCTTTACAAGCCCAAGGTACCAACCAGGTAATCGACTGTTGTGGCTGAGGGAATTCAGGCAAATAATAGGCTACATTAATGATGATCTTATAGTGAGCAAGTATTGAGTCCTCGTCACATTCCCAATCTTGATTCATCAATAAAATATGCAAGTATCTCAGCTATGCTTAATTCTTTCTTGTCTTTCACAGATAATACAAAAGCACACGATCCATGCGAATGTTATTCTAAGAAGTAAGAGTATGCATCCAACTTGGTAATATTATCGTATGCGTAGCAAGAGAAATGGACTAGCAAGAGCAGGTCTAAACTATTGATAGCAGATACTAATATTTCATTTTTATGTCTACACTGAAGGAAGAGAATGGTAAACATTTTGTTGTTCCCTAATAAATCAAATTGACATGAAATTTCCTCTTTGTATTCAAATATTGAATATTGCCACGTAACTTTCTACAATGGACTGAAAGGAAAAAAATGGCTGATAGAGTCATCTACTGGACAGAATAACGGCTACCTTGATTTTTCAAAAGATGACAATAGACCAATGGTTGCATTCTTTTCAAGCATGGTGCCAACAGTATAAGTTCCGTATAAGTAGAACTCTTCCCGCTGGACACATTATCAACTTTCCTCGGTCTACAACGAGGAGTTTTTGAGAAACATAAGGGAAAGGGATGGCCATTCATATCGAGCAAAACTTTACTCATAAGCGTTATTTTCATTTTAATGTTTACATGATCAAATTTTAAGTTCATGCAATCACATCACACATGAAGAAAAAAAATAATTCTAAATTACTCATACAGATACTTATTTCCATGCAAAATTGATACTTCACCTTTGAATATTTAAGAGGATGGTTCAGAACTGTGCAGTTTAAGTTAGATTTTACCAACGTTGTAGTCCCAGAATGATCTCAGGGTATAAGCTGTGCAAACTTTTAGTTCATGAATCTTTAAGCGGGGACTATGTTTCCATTACTTACTTCCTCTATCGTTTACGGAACTCGCAAGTTCATCGCCGCAGGATCAAACGTTCTCCATAGGATTCCATCCAGAGGAAGATCAAGTCAGTAACTCCTACTTCACGAAGATCCCTTCTAATATTATCCTCCCAACGCCGTCTCGGTCTTCCTAACGGTCCCTTTCCCTCCGGTTTACCAACCACGATGGAATATAATCTTCGTTTCTCCCTCATACGAGGTATATGGCCTACCCATATTAGTCGTCGTGATTTCATTATTCTTATAACATCTGGCGAATCGTACAGTTCTTGCAGTTCTTCATTATGCAGTCTGCTCCATTCTCCAGTCATCACGTCCCCTTTTGCCTCGTATATCTTCCTCAAGACCTTATTTTCAACCACACGTAATTTATGTTTATCTGCTAGAGATAAACTCTTAAAATATTACAATTTTTTTTGTAACTTAATATAACAATAACCAATATATTATAATAACCAATAACAATAACCAATATATAACAATAACCAATTATTATATAACCAATATAACAACTTTTGGACTCTTAAAATATTACCCGC
>JAGDQP010060556.1:0-12187 GCA_022664845.1 Lepisma saccharinum
TCAACACATGAGATACTATGACACACTCAATTCCTAAACGTGATCTACTACTTCCTGCTTTCGTAGCCAATGATTCAAGTCAACGGAGCGTCAACTGTGAGGTCAGTAATCGGATTGCAAATAGAACCTACAAAACTGGGATAATATTTGCACATACCCAATAGATCAAATCTGTTTGTTTACTATATTTCAACCCCTTAGAAATAAAACAATTCCGAAGTCAGGTACTATAATAATTATTGTTTATCCCATAATCCAAAAGAGATAACAATAGTGTCCTCATCAAGAACTACCGTTTTCCATTTAACAGTTGGGTTGGGTCACGGTTGTGCAAAAACTACTACATATCCAGTGTCAAAGTGACGTAATCGTCAATTGTGGATGTTAAATTGAATATAACTAATATGCAATACCTATTACTTTGTGGTAAATATAGTACACATAAATAGTCAAAATATATAACTGATTTCAGATTGATGTATGTACAAACAAACATAACTTACTTTATTCGTCATGTCGATATTTACAATTCTCTCCAAGTTTGTCTTCATCCGTACTTCTAAAGGTCCTAAAAGTAAAATACAATTACACATGTTATGCTTAATTCTTTTATTGAAAACTTAAAGAATAGTATTATGCAAATTTTCTGTTTGGATACTGTCTAATTAACGCAATGTTTGTTTAAAACAAACCTGTGCGGTTGAGTGTGTGGAACTTACAGTGTTACATAAAATTGACTTGGTATCGTTCGGGTTTAATGGATCTAAGGGAACCGGCTTCAACTCCCAAAAAAGTCTAGAATACTAATTAATCCAACCAGGTGTCGTATATCTGGATTTTACCTTAAACTTTGGTAAACTTTATTTTTATATGGGCCAGTTTAGTAACTTTGGACTTCGGCCCGTCACGATTTGCCTTTAGCTGTTAAATGTTAAAATCCACACCCATGCCCCTCCTGAGACTCAAATCCGGGACCGTTGAGTCGATAGCCTACCGCCGTAGACCGCTCGACCACCCGGCCGACCTGGATTTTACCTAGTCTTCCAAAGACCCCAAATATTGATGGAATTAAGAAGGGCATTTTATTCGAAATTAAAGACAAAGACTTAAGATTCTAAAGGGAGCAAACATATTGATTTGTATGGTATGCACAGAGAGGACAGTAACCGCAAAAATTACAAATGTAAATAAGTAACAGGTATTACGTAGTAAGTAGGTATTACATAAATCATGTACTTAAGAAATGTGTGTAAATGTAGTTTCTGGTGTTATGTAACGCTGTAAACATATAGAACCCTCATCTTGAATTTCCGATAAGATAGATGATAGCAGCAGGAGTGAATTCCAGGAATGTCCAGAGTCCAGAGTTTGTCCACGGACTTTTCTACCCAGAATCAAGTATGCGTGTCTCATGAGATTTCTAAGTTCGTTTTCCCTTATTTTGATGTTAACTGGTTTTCAGAGGGAATAAAGTAATTCAGTCAGATGAGCGCATTGTTCTATCAAGCTTATGTTTCGGATTGCAGATCGGAAACTCAGTGCTACTTTACTTCAACAGTGTTCAGAAGCACAATAGACATCCATCATATTGGTGAGTTCAAACGACTAAATGTAATCTTATAAAATATTACCATTGGCTATTGCGAGTACAATTATCTCGAATTTTCTATTTCTTCTCCATACTTTTACTCTATCTACTCATGTCCAAGAAAACGAAATGAAATCTGGAAAGATGCTGGATCTTCTGATCTATATCCTTTGTTAACATATTCAGTGACTGTTATTACTAGTCTTTCTATCTACATGTCCTACTTCAAAGGGACTGCATATTTTTCTTTCTTCTAAATATCTCTAACAAACTAAAAATACCACCTAAGGTCTAGGCATTACTCAAGATATGGTATGCATGCGAGGATAGAACCTTTCTTTTATGAATTCATTCGGTATACAATAACGTAAACGTACAATGCAAATGTACTGAAGTCCAGCTAATAAGAAAATGCAGTTCCGATAGGTCTAAAGTACTACTCGGAAATATTGTAGTATCATCAGATTAGAAACAATTCAGTAAATATTGATCGCTGAGCTGGAATCGAAAATTAATTTTTATCTAATTACTAACCTTTGGACGCTATTCTACGTTAAGGACAGAGTTCTTACATACGGTGGTGTGTTTTCTACCTACCAATTTGAGTTGGCAATTGTGTCAGATCGCGCCATCACATGCGTGGCAATCCACATCCGTTGAAAGTTGGGAGTCAGGTAATTAGTACAACATGGGACGTTGGCGCGTGCGGACGTGAGTTGCTGTGTTACAACCCTTTATTCAAACAGGATAGGCTCCTTTACGGCGGATCAGCCATCCCGCTTCCCAGATTTACACCTCCGGTCTACTTCCTCTGATTATGTGAAGTAGAGTGTTCTTTACACATCGTTTGCAGACGAATTGAAGACTGAAATCAGCCGTGAAATACGTGCCTATCCACAAAATATGTTCAGACGCGTAGTGGAAAACTTCCGCATCACCTTGAAGGGTGCATCCATGTTAAAGGAGAACATGTAGAGGACGTTATTTCCTGGATGCAATGATATCCGTATTGCCATGTTATAAATCGCATTCAATGCCTAAGTGTATGCGTTTATTCATAATCATATAACATTACTACCAACACTTACAGTCTTTCCGTTGCTACTTGAGGTTGATAGGTACACCATTAGTACTACAACAACATACGAAAAGTCTGTCCCGTCGCTGAATTTTAAATAATTGTGTACATTGAAGTTGGTAAATCACAAATTGATGCTAATTACTCTCCAGTTGGTCTCTTGTACCATGTGTTACAGACGCGTGATTTGCTAAGCCAACACTGCTTACCTAGTTATGTTTAGGACCATGATGTCACTTGTAATGAAGCCGGCGTTATTTTGAGCGCCTGTATCTCTAAAAGTACGCATAATATCGTAATTATTCAAAGGAATCTTTAACTTGTAATGATAAAATTGTAACCTCCTGAAGTTTGTACCATTATTTTAGAGGCATATCCTTATTTCGACACACTATTTATTGAAGAGAATATCTGGATACCCTTACTTTCTTCGAGTGATTCCTTGCACATCTATTGCATTATTTTGGAATATGTATTTTTGGTTAAAGCAGGTTTGAGGTATTTGAGGGTACCATACAGCCTCAATTCTACCTCTAATTGTATACGAAATATCAAACTCTAAAATTCATTTCAGAATGCTTTCGGCGGCTTAGAGCTTCGTAACTGAGTTTTGGCCCCTCGATGGTCTATGCTGCTTGTTTATATTTTCGCATCAGTAATCTCTTAAGGTGTTTCTGTCGGTGTTATTTTGCGACACTGTAAGATCGTAACAGATCCATAACACACAAAACTCTTTGAAACTCAGAGTACATTTGCGGATTCACATGGTGATTCTTTTGAAAGCAGAGACGTCTTAAGACTGCCTCTATGGGGCTAACTTCAACATTTTAAAATGGCAAGAAGATTTGATTTTGTTCCCATTGAAATAAGCTCTACATTTTGAACGATTTTTGGAGGAACCACGTTTCGATGCACCATACTGTTTAATAGCTACAAAAGCTAATTGGTCAATATTAACATGGTGGGTTTTCGGGATTTTTTTGGATAAAGGGAATAGTTGAATTAAATGCCCTACGATCAATTCCAGTCAATGAATTACAGGAGTCCTTACGCCAATTGTATTGTTTATGCAGCCTTAATTTTGGCAAAAGCACATCGCCTTGAACATGGATGCACATAACAGTACCGTGGTACCAGGTATTTGCCGAAGAAAATCACTTTGTATATATATATATATATATATATATATATATAGCGACATTTTAACGAAATAAACCGAAATGACCTGAAAGTTCCACCAAAGCTTCCTAGGAAACAATGCAAGAAATCACCATTATATAAAATGAAATTATACGTAAATACAATTGTATGTACAGAAGCACATAAATACAATAAAATATGCATAATTCGGCGTGGGGATTATATTAAAAATGTATATTAACAGTTAGACGAAAACAAGTAAATAATTCTGAATACTCAAGGAAGTAGTGTTTTTAACATGTTACTGATATCAAAGTTCTAGTAAATGCTATGATTACCGACGTTAGAAGTACTAATCTTATAGTTAACATTATTTGTCATGCAAATTTTTAATATAACCATCTAACTCAGTGTTCTGGCGCCTAAAACATTGTAAAGGTATTTTCACATTGGAGAAAAGAATATCGTAAACTGAAAATACAGTAAAGACAAATAGCGTTCAATCTAATTAACCTCACTATTTTTGAAAACATTAAATCTTTCATTGGGTAAGAATTATTATTGCTTTGAATCTATATAGGTAGGTTTTCTGTACTGTATACTCTAACATGCATAACATATTTGGTTCTGGTACTCACCACCATCTTCTGATTTAGGGGCTGAATTTGCATCATAATCTTTCGGCAGGGCAAAGTGCAAAGAAGAAACTTCAGAAAATAGCCAACATAATCTGGAAATAGAACAAACAATTATCTCTCTACCGAACAAATTATTTTGTTGTTAATTTTTTTTAAGAAACCTTACATAGCTACTTTTAATCAATCAATTTACATTTCATTTCATGGCTATCGACTAATAGTGCGATAGTCTTATCATTGAACCTAATATAAATTATATAAAAAATGTTTCCTACCTTGTATGAAGCACTAAATCCCACAGTGCAACGTCTCTAAATTGCCTGGGGTTATTTTAACAACCTTGAGTTAAAAGTATGTAATATGATTATTTTTTATGCTCACTTTGGGTTCTCTTTTATGTATTAGTCATTACCTAAATTATCTTGGCTCAAAGAAAAGTTTTCCTTATGTTGATGTAGATAATCTCATTCCGAAGTTATCACCAATATTTCGGGGACACCCTGTATTTGTGTAAAACTGCCGCCTATATTTCTATGCACATTGGAAGCATGATATTACTATGGTTACTCAATTCACTTGTATATGTGTAAGTATCCTGCTCTGTTCTAATGATATATTAGTCTAAACTTTACGTTTAAATGTCCCTAAGTGGTACAATGAATGAATAACACATAAAAATCGAAAAAAAACTTAATAAGTCGTGCAAACACTTATGGCTAATGTTAACATTAAAGAATATGTCTGTAACTTCACAATGCGTTTTAAAAAGCATGACAGCATAAAACGATAGAAAAGGAAACTGGGCATGTAAGTCGAGTTTATACTTCAAATGGTATGAATAAAACCAAACTAAATAAATACTTAAGAGCACTCTTTCTTACTGCATCCTTTCCCCTTCCTATTCTAGCCTAAGCCATAGACGCGTAACGCTAATGGCTGTAAGTAATTCAAATTCTTAATATGGAACCAACCTTGGTAGTCGTTTGGTCTGAGGCGTCAGCTTAGCAACTCCAGGGGTACGGGTTCGAATCCCGACTGAGGCACTGATGTTTGTAGATTTTAGGAACATAACAGCTCAAGATGGGCAGAAGTCATTAGTTATTAAAATGCCCCTCCAAAATAAAAATTTACTAAATGTTATTTATGCTTTTTCTACCCCAAGCATATACAGATGCTTATCAGAATAATGGAAACACCTGAACGAAAGTGCAACTTACCAGATTAATATGGTGTCGGGCCACCTTTCGCCTTCAGAACAGCCTTGATGCGACGTGGGATGGAGGCATAGAGGTCGTGAATGGTAGCAAGTGGAATATTACACCATTCCTCTTGCAGGGAATCGGCCAGTTCTGTGAGAGAGGATGGAGGTGGAAATCGTCGCCGGAGTCGTGTTTCCAAGATGGACCACAGATGTTCAATTATGTTGAGATCTTGGGATTGGGCGGGCCAGGGAAGGTGTTGAACTTCATCCCGATGTTCCTCAAACCACGCTGCAACAACTCCAGCTGTGTGAATGGGTGCATTATCATCCTGGAATATGGCGTCATTGTCCGGGAACAACATCCGGACCATAGGATGCAAGTGGTCTCCTATAATTGCGACATAATCGTTGGCAGTGATTCGTCCGCGAAGTGTGACCACAGGACCCAATGAAAACCATGATATTGCGGCCCACAGCATCACCGTGCCGCCGCCATGTTTCACAGTTGGGCGGAGACACTGCAGATCATACGCTTCTTTGGGCGTTCTCCACACATAAACACGGCCCGTGGTTTGGAATAGGGTGAATGGTGACTCATCCGACCATACCACACGTTTCCAGTCGTCAACGGTCCAAGTTGCATGGTCGCGGCACCATTTGCGGCGTGCTAAAGCGTTCTGGTCCCTGATGAGAGGTTTGGAGTGTGCAACACGACCCCGTAAGTTCATGTCATGTAATTCGCGGCGGACTGTGATTATCGAAACGGGTTGGGGGAGGTGCTGATTGAGTTCCTCCGTCACTTGCGCCGCAGTGGCACGACGGTTCCGCGTGACAATGCGCTTTAATACCCGGCGTGCCCTGTCACTGATGCTTTTCTTCCGCCCACTGTTCCGCTTCCCCGATGTGGTTTCCCCGTGTGTTGTGTAGGCCGTCATCACCTTCGACACTGTCCCTGGCGACACACCTAACACACTAGCCACTGCCGTCACACTCACTCCACATAACCGCGCACCAACAATTTGCCCTCTTTGAAACTCTGAGAGGTCTCCCCTTTTATTCTACCTCCGTCTGCTGCAGCCACTGCACACTCCTGTTCCACGACGCCTGACGTAGTATGGAGACCGACCTAACACACCACCACCAGTAGTCCGGCGCTGCGGTCGCCACGACACCACTGCCAACCCATACATCTGACGTATTGCCAACTACAGGTGTTTCCATTATTCTGATAAGCATCATCTCACGTTCTCATTACCATACAAAAATAAAATTTTCATGGTAGGTGTAGGGAGGTATGAAAAATTTTAAGGATAAAAATTCATTTTAAAAAATCAAAATGTCCGATTTTGAGAAAATCAATTTCCCTTATTTTTGAGATACAAAATTTTATGGAACCTTATCGATCATTATATTAATAAATGAAACTTATACAAGGACTTTAAATTCAGTTCTCTATGAGTTCTCTAGTACGAGACATTGCAAAATAATAAGTAATTTTGTAAATAAAAAGCACGGATCATTTGACTTTTGGAACTTTCGTAACAGAAAAGCCAGGGCGCCGAAAAATCCAAAAAGATATTCTCAACGGGTACTAGCAATAAACCAAAAAGGTAGAAATCTGAGAGGATGCGGTAGAAAAGGTGTATTGAATTGAGATAGAATGACACTTCAGCTATGATGTCTTACATCTCTCCAACTAATTGTTACCAAGATAACAATTAGTTATATGGGTGGTAACAGTACTATGGCTTATACCCGTCCCGAGTTCCGTTGAACGGTATGTACTTCCACTGATTTTACCGTAAAAGCAACGGTTTAATTTAAAGTTTACACACACACACACACATATATATATATATATATATATATATATATATATATATATATATATGTATGTATGTATGTATATGTATATATTAACATTTCATATTTGTCGACCCCAGAAGCCGAGGAATATAACCCCAAATAAATGTGACACAAAACTGTCATATTTTAAACAAGGACATGTTTCTTTGTACAAAGTACAGTCGTTTTGTGTCTCATAAACTTCGGTTTAGATGCAAAGGATTTACTAGAACTGTTCTTATTCGTCAATATATCTTGAGTCCCTGTGCTCCAGATTTCCTAATATATGTTGGAATTTTCTAGAAATAATAATACCCACATACTAATCAGAGAAATACTTACACCGTCCACAACCATTGTAGCTGATTTTCAAGCTTAAGATTCATTAAATTTCGACAAATCTGTGATAACGTTCAATTTGGCATATCGTTTAAAGTACTCTCACAGTGCTTCTGGTAGCAGAACTTCATTTGTTTTCCTTGTACGTCGCCTACGTTCTGAGTATCGAACCTCTGTACTCATATCCACGTGGATCACTATAATATTCACTCTGCTGCTATTCTCATTTAATATTCTTTTCAGCTAGAAATACATACAATTGTCAAATGTAGTTTACTTATTACAGATATAATAATATTTTTTTAAAAGTGTTACGTTGGACACACACGAGAAATAACGTGTTTCTGAAACGTCGATATAACGTTCATTAGAAAGAGGACGGAATTTAAAACGACGGAAAGAGATAGATAATATCAATTAGAATTATGACGCATAAACACAATTTTATAAACAAACAAAAGAAGGTAACGAACGGCAAATGGATGGAAATATCGTGCATCATTATAGGTTCTATATATCATGAGGTTCACAACATGGATAAGAAAAAAGCATTATTCAGTCTCGCATGATTTATCTTGTAATTATCCAGACTAATAAACGTCAATAATGACTTTGACTAATGAATAATTACAAATGCATAATATATTTTATTGTTGACACTAGTATCGAAATATATTTGAACGACGTTCATGACAATTTTATTATTATTATTATTATTATTATTATTAGTAGTAGTAGTAGTAGTAGTAGTAGTAGTAGTAGTAGTAGTAGTTGTTGTTGTTGTTGTTGTTGTTGTATAAGTAGTTGTTACCAGAAGAGCATGGGCAATAATATAAATAGCAGTAGGAGTAGTGATAGTAGTATTTATTGTTGTTGTTGAAGTATATTAGTACAGATAGAGCAGGTGTAACAATATAAGTAGTAGTACTAGTAGTAATAGCGTCAGTAAGAGTAGTAGCAGCAGCTATAGTAGTTGTGGTAGTGCTAGAATGAGAAAATGGAGTACCACCAGAACTATTGAAAGTAGGGGGAATTGCTAAATTTGGAACAGTTCTGAGCACAGCTTTATTGATGGAGGATAAATCCATGCATAAAAGCAAAGAAATCATCCTACCATTTGTTTAGTACAACACATAAACTCGTAGTGTTTTCTTAATTGGGCTAGAAACGGAGTTTAAATCAGTGTTGCCTCAATCCTTTAACTTTGCAATTTGGTGATTTTACATAGGAATTTTATACCGATCATAACAGAGCAACACTTGCTGTTCAAATATGTTACAATTGTACCGTTGACGGATATTGTATAAGAAAGTAAGATATTACAACAAAGGATAGTGATGCCATTACACTTTATTTTATGGTAACATCATTTTTACTATATACACGCTCTAATAGTTTACTTTTCAGTATAATATACTTGAGGAATTCACCTATTATGTATATTAATGCTAAAGGTATGTACTATGTGTGAACGGTGTATGGAGGATGTTCAAATAGTACTGAGTCTCACGTTATACCACCCTTATCTTCCAAGAGGTAGGTACACTAAGGACACTCTTATACTCAATATTACCAGAATCTTGAGCTCCCCTCAGACAGCCTAGCATGTTAACACAATGAGTACTAGAGCATGAACTTACCAACCAGGTAAACCCCAACGACAAACGTTCTAGCCCAAAGTGTATGTGAAATTCAAGCAAAAGTACAGGTAGAACATAAGGTTTCCCCGTAAGATTCTAGGATATTCGACACACCAGACTGACCCACAACAGGGCCCCTCTACCAGTTTCAGCTAGTCAACTTAAACTAAAATAATAGCAGGAACCCCAAACAAAATTCAGGGCAACCCTCACATATAGAACGACACATCCCGGCGGAAACCCTCCAGTGGCTTCAATAGTGCAAGCTACCCCATAATAGTGCAAACGTAAATAATGAAAGCTCCTATCCAGTGAATATTACAGCAGTAGCATGTCGCCCGATTCGTTTCCACACGTTTTACTGCTTGAGTTATATCAGGACCACCTATTACATTTCAAGAAAGGAAAAGTGTTGTTGTCATAACATTTGACATAGAATAACTATAAAATAAGGAAACAGCTAAATTAAATATTTAATGAGGTAAATAAAGACAAAATTGAAAACACAAGTTTTCAATTTAGGTAATTTTTCCATTTTTTCAACTTCAATTTTCAATAGTTACGTAATTTTTGCAAAAATATTTCCTCACAAAAACTCTGAAAACCTGAATATTTGTAACGTTGTGCTTTGTTATGTGATCGATGCCGGTTACAGCTATTTCACTATGAAACATATCGTAATGAAGAGTTCGTGTTAGAGGGGAAACAAAGCCAATCTTAATTAATACGTTCCTCAGAAAATATTTAGATTTCCAGAGAGTTCCCATACAAATTAGATCAACACAAAATCCTAAAAGCATGGTTATAATAAGTCAAAAATCGTTAGGACTGATCCTGAAATTCAATTATCACCTGTACCCTCAGAATGTGAATATTTTGCATCATTTCACAGCTGAGAACACAAATAAGAGAATTTATATTAGTCGAAAACCTACAGCTATAACCACTAATACGTATAGCAATACCTACTGTTTTTGTTTCTCTGGCGACGTAATGCCTTACCCTGAGTGTTTTCATTAAGGTATGCATTAGGATATCAACTTATACCATACGACAAATAATGTAAAGTCAGGAAAATTAATATACAAATCATTGTCTGATGTCACGGACTAATTGTTCATTTTTCAAGAGGCAGCGGGAGATATTGAGTGGTATTTAAATATTCAACGTGATTCCTCAGAATGAGACAACGTGGAAAGTAAATAATGAGGGGGTTTATGTAAGGTAAAGTCAGGTCACACACGTTCCCTTATTATCTTTGTCCATGACATTGTTTACTCTCCTGATACCCCGGGTTCCGTATAGGGAACATTTAAAATTTATAGTTTTGTTACGTGTATGGTAGATAGAATTAATATATTTTAATTGCAGAGTTTATATACACTAGCAGCTATGGAAATTCACTGCTGGAACTGATGCTCAGTTGTTTACCTTTGCTAGGTAACTGTGTAAAATATTGAAAAAATAATATTAACACAAACTTTTTAACAATATATTTTACCTAAACAATTCGAACTAATAGTAAAAAATAATTGTATTGATACATGACTAATAAGAAAAATCTCGGAGCGTGCTCTCAAATAGTCACTTTATAAATTCTTCAATTAGCGCGCACCATGCTTTTACTCTTTAGTCATGCATAATTATTTTTTGTTTGTTTTGTTTTAGAATACATTGTTTCACAAAGGAGTAGTTTTAAATTTTTATTATTTTTCTCGAGTTTTTGTTTCGGTGTTCGGATAGATTTCCTCAAGTCACTCAAATCCTAAAGTGTTCTGCAATCAGTCAAATGTAACATAGTTGCGACTAGTATGGATTTAGTTTAGGATGAAAAGGTGGATTGTAGGAGATATACTTTTAAAATATATGAATAAATAAAAATATATGAAGGTAACAACGGAATAGTGTGTTGTTACGCGACTTACGTCGCTGTGCAAAATGTGTCATTGTATGACGCCCGGAAATGACTTAAATTACCGTTGCAAGATTTGAGGAGAAGATGAAACATTGTGAATTAAAGAAAACTATGTAATAATGACGGGAATTTCCGCGACTACATCCCGTAGATGTAGGGATTTATTGGAAATTTAGGTTTCAGTTAAACCAGGATTTTGTTTTATTACATGGACATATTACCAGTGGATTGTCCCTTCCTACTTTTTTCAAGAATGAATGCAAAATTTGTTTGTAAACTACAGGACACATTGGGCATCCAACTTTCAGATAGTACACTGGTTTCTTACTGTGTATGTCTTCGTCCATATTTCCTTAGCAAAAAAAATCAACATTTGTTACAAAATATGTACATTATCTTAATCAAGGACTTTCGCAACAGTGGCGTATTTGAGGTATAGGTAGGGACATATTTAGGAGGCGGTTCCCCTGAAATTAAGATTTTTTTCCTAATATTAGTATTATTTTAGGCAACAATAAATGCACTGTATATAACTTTCACACTCACACATACCTCGAACCTTCCTAAATTAACTTCGGGATATGTATCTTGCATCGGGCCTCAGACCATTTCCCTAAAGTTCCGATTTCTCTGCAAAATGGCTACTTATAGGCTATTTTGGGTTAGCATGCTGATACAAAATATTCATATAAAAAGGTGTATACCGAATGATAACTAATCTGCCTAATATAACAAGATCCAAGTTAGCACATGATGTAATTAACCCTGCTGAGCTCGCGTGGGGTCTTTTTGGGTCTAAGTGA
>JAGDQP010060557.1:0-11571 GCA_022664845.1 Lepisma saccharinum
TTAGCAGAACTAAATTTAAACGGGTTGGCTATAGTTAGTAGCATATTATTCTAGAAACTAATATTGCGATATAATTCGTGCATTGAAGAAGCTAAGTAAATCGAACATTTTACATTTGATTGAACTATCGAAGCTTCTGCATAATAACAACTTGATGAATTTTGTAATCTTTTTTTTTAATTATTGATGCAATCTTACTTAACCTATCGTCACCTAGACCTAATTAGTTTGTTCATTTTCGAAGGTAAATTTCTATATATATATTATCTTAAATTTTCGTATGCAATGAATGGTAACCAACGCTAACCTAACATTAATTAAGTTATTACAATAGAACAGAGCCAAGTGGGAAGAACAAACTGATTAGGTCTACTACATTGAGGTTGTTTGAATGCAGTTGTAGTGCTTTGCAAGTGATTTCGTATTGCTATGCATACTTCGCCTTGCAATTCAATATTGTGTGTTAAATTAGTTTAGGTTTGGTTACATCACACAGAATGAAAAATAAAAAGATGTGAACAAATGACAGACTATATGAGTTTTATTACAACGCAACATTAAAATACATTGCAACCAAAAAAAGTGATAATTTGATAAATACATACTCATTGTAAAACGACATATTCAATCTACATATCTTATCCTCCGAGAGCTTTTCCATTTATATACACATCTTTCAACTTGTAGAATCAGGACTGTCATTATAATAATGGATGTGTACAAGATGAAAAGAGGATAAACATGTTCCAACCCAATGGCAATCACATGATTCGTTCTTGATGGAAACTTCATGTAGTCATACTTCTTGTAGGCATATTGAAGAATTCCACCTTCTCGCAGTTTATTTAAGCTGGTAACAGAAGAAAGTAAGATCATTTAAGTTGTTATATTTTAGGCTTGATTTGAAAGAAAGTAATACACATATTTCAGTATTTGTTTTGGATTGTTCAGCAAGTGATAAACTAGCATGAATACTCAATATTGCATATTCAATTACTCAAAGCTTAGAGAATGATTTTTATAATTATGTAGTATTATTAGATTATGTTCAACGAAAACTTTAAGACCTGTTTCAAACAGTGAAATTGAGTTAAAATTATTTTTTTACGCAACTTAAAGCTTTCTTGTTGGTATTTGCTTTATTACTGTGAACACTATGATTACATGCATGTTGTCCTCTGGGGAAGATGATGGTGCAATCTGCTCCGATTAAGTATCAGGTTTAGAGTCAGCTTGTTTGGGGGGTATGAACTTTGAGATATTAAAACCACTCTTATTCAGCCTAAAACTTTCAAATAGGTATTTAAACTCGATTTTCCTTCAGAGATGGTAACAGCTTTTTGTAGTTGCTTTGATAAAAACGTTGAATTCGATTTCCGAAAAATAGCTAAACAATTCTCATGGTCATGCTTGATTAAGTATATTTAAAAATACCAATGGCCATTTTTATATTAGTTAGCTATTTTTAGATGTTGATAATATTCTTAATATTTAGATTCTTAATATTCTACACGTCTGTGCAATATAATCGGAATTATATTACACGTGGGAAACCTTCCTTATAATAAATTACAACCAATGAAACACTTAAAACTGCACACGTAATTTATCATGAAATCTTCGTTTGTCTCATGCTGTATTGAAATTGCATCGCTTTGGTTTAGAGTCTCACACTTGATGTTTATGTAAGAAAAATGTATTTTCTAATATTTGATGTTGGATCGTTCGCAGCCTATGATGTCAGCCTTTTTCCAATTATGTGTAAAGGCAATTTGGAAGCACCAAAGTGGAAAGGTTTTATGAGCAAATATCTGGTAATTACAGGACAAGAAGTTATGGATTATGAGAAATAAATAAAGACGAAAACACAATGAAAAAAATAAAAACAAATATTAATATGAGAATAAGAAGCCATCATCACATTACAAGTGGGACAGTTTACCTAAAATGTGTCCAGAATGTGTACCTAAAATGTATAAGGAGTAAAAAATTATCTATAATGTTTTATTGATGAGTGAAAATGATGAAAGGCAAGAATGGCACAGTTATTTAATAATATAAATTATTCATGACATATAAACATTTTTAATACAAAATCACTCTCGTTTTCACTATATTGTATATTGCCGCCTAAACTTCTATATAATAATGAATCACCGGCTGACATTCCAGGACATTTCATGAGACCCAGAACATCAGGAAGAAAATGTTTATGCATTGTGTGAGATGGACGGATGAAATGTGATATAAGCTGATCAAGGAAACTAATAAAAAAGGGGAAATATCATCATTTGAGAAGGACCTAGATTTTTAAAAATTAATTCGACTAAAACATATAAAATTCTTATTTCTACATTTCCTATTCTGTTCCGGTAATTGGCCTATCGAAAGATTTGCGTTTCACATAATTGTAGATCCATGGACTAGAATTTTTTGCACAAAGCATGTAGAGCTAATGGAACATCTCGACAAAGAGTTTTGTGTTCATTCACGGGTCATTCCGTGTCAATTCAAAACACATTGACTACTTCAATTTCTCAGATTTCTATGATTTTTTTTTTGTTTATACTAGTACCCACTGAGAATATTATTTATTTTCTTTTTAGATTTTTTACAAACTGACTTTGGTTCTATGAAAATTGAAAAATTAAAAAAAAGTTCACATTTTCCTTTACAAAACTTATTATCATTCTACAATGATTGGTGCTAGAGAACTCTGAGAGGGATCATTTTAAAGTTCTTGTTACAAGTTTGATTCGATATGACACTTGACAGTGTTGCTCAAAATTGTATATGTTTAATAATCAAATTAGATTTTCTCAATATCGGACATCTCAAATTTTTTCAAAAATTCTTATATGTTTTTCATATATCCCTAGAGCTACCATGAACATTTTAATTTTTGACGGTAATGGGAATATGAGAAATAAAATATTTTCCTTATATGCATGGGGAGAAGATGGCACTAACGGTTCACATTAAGATTTTGAATTATTTACGGCCTTTAGCGTTAATAATGTATGGCTCAGACTGAGAAAGGATACAGTAAGAATTTGATCAGAGCTTAAGTTCAAGGTACATAGCCGATGTTTGTCTGGTGTGACTGAGGGAAAACCCTAGATTCACAATAATATAATTTTATTATGAATGATTGTATCTATATTTATAATATGGATGAACACATTGACCTATTCGGGCACGTAATATTCTAACCGAGACCCGGATTCGTATCTTGGAAATAGAAAAAGAGGACTCGGAGCTGCATGGTTCTTGGAACCGGGTTCCCGTAATCTGGAATTTTGTACCTGGTTTCTGTATTCATATCCGGGTACCCGTTTCCAAACTTCATGTAAGGATTCTCAATTTTAATTTACAGGATACCAATCCGGTTCCCGGTTCCAAGTTCGATGTAACCGGTTCCAACAATAAATAATATTCCTAATTTGGACCTAGTGTATCTCGTCAGCACCACCAGTTAAATATATGGTTGATACATTGAACTTAAGCTCTGGCTTACTTCATACTGCATCATTGCAGTCCCTATCCCAGCTTGAGCCATAGATGCCTAACAGTAAAGGCAATAAATAATTCCAATTTTTAATATGGAGCCAACCTCTGTAGCCGTTCTGTCTGAAGTGTCAGGCCAGCAACTCCAGGATTCGGGGTTCTAATCCTGACTGGAGCACGGATGTTGTGGATTTTAAAAACTTAACAGCACGAGACTGGTCGAAGTAGTTACTTAATAAAATAGACTCAAAACACAAAGTTTACAAAATGTTTTATTTATCTTAATGTGGACCACTAGATCCTTTTCTTCCCCATCCATATAACGAAAATATTTTATATTTCACAGTCCCATTATCGTCCCAAATTAAAATTTTCATGGTAGCTCTAGCGAGGTATGACCAACATATAAGAAAGTTTGAAAACTTTTGAGATGTCCGATACTGAGAACATTTAATTTGATTATTTTGAGGATATAACATTTTGAGCAACACTATCAAGTGTCATATCGAATTAAAAACTATTACAAGAGCTTTAATATGACTCTTCTCCGAGCTCTGTACCATTGCAGAATAATAGTAAATGTTGTAAAAGAAGATGGGTCTTTATTGCGATTTTTAACTTTCATAGAAAGGAAAACAAGTGGGCCAAAAATAATCACTAATCTAAAAAAAGAGGAAAGAAGAAGGAATTTGGAATTAATTACAATAGAATTTCTGTTTCTTCTGTTTAGCACATATTTATGTTCCAAATAACATACATAAGTTAAACAAAATCTACGGTCTTATTTCCCGCCATTTTCAGTCACCATTTTGGATTTTTTATGGAACACATTTAATAGAAAAATCGATAATATCACCCCAATGAATAAAGTTAGGCACTTCGATCTCATGCCAAATTGAAGACAATTGGTGGTAGAAGTAAGAAACGAAGATATAATTTATGTGTATTGCCGCCATATTTGAATATGGCTGCTGTTACTCCAAAATTCGTGTTTTGTTAGTGTTCTTCTATTACTTATATTACAAATAACGATGGAATTGTCAATGGAAAGTAAAAACACTTCAGTACAAAGATTATAGAGTCAACTCTGCTCTTTCCAATGGTATTCATATCGTTGTTTTATCTTCAAAACTGAGGGAGGTAGTTCATTTTATGAGGCGCAAGATGTTGTTTTACGGTCGTGCAATTCCCAAGCATCATGCTTATGACTTTAAATGAACTAACTCCCGTACATAGGATGAACACGTGATTTTTGTTTTCAAGAAAATGCAATAAATTAATTTTAAATTACATAAAATAACCAGATGTGATGGGAAAATTGTTTTCATTTTTGGCCATATCTGAGGTTTATGTATCAAAATGTCTTGATTTTCTAAGTATTTTATGAATAGAAATGGATGAACTTGGAACAAATCCCAATACAGTATCCTTTTGTTTCGTTGAAGTCATTCTTGAAGAACATCTCAATGCTAAAATGCGAAGGAAAGGAGAGGAAGAGGAAGAAAAGAAGGGAATTATAATGACAGCAGAAACAACTTTGAAATTGTATAAAGTTACTTAAGACATCAGACCTGGAGTACCTAACAACAGAGGACATGGCTCCTCTCGAGACAACAAATCAGTTTCTTCCGCACAGCTTGTAATTTTTCTTCAGTCAGTCCTAGGTTATAAAATGAAAAGAAAGTGGCATCTATAGGCCAGGTCATCATAAAATTAGATCGTCCGGGATCTTCTCTACAATTAGGATTAACTGAACAATTGTACCACTATTTTGGATAGAGATTATAATTGATTCACTGTACCAGCATCGGCTTTGTTCATAGTACAGTGAAGTACAACTTTACGAAAGGAGGACTTCAACAATTTTCAACATGAACGCAGTAGCAAGGTCAGTTTGCTTATTATTCCGCCGATACTGTGGACCATAACATCAGATTTATTCTTGATGTTAACAACACATTCAACGGCATCGGGGTAATTGGTGCAATGACACAGTAGAATAATTAGAATAATCTTAAATGCAGGCAAATTCAGTTATTAATACTGCCTGAATTTTTATGGAAATTGTTACCTTTATTAGGAACAACGCAGCCCAGATGGTCAAGATTTATGCAGATGAAGAAAAGTGATTATCCAAGGAAATCGACCATCTTAATGTCCATGGTAAATATGAATCATACGGACTTCACAGGTATTTAGTCCATCCAGACATTTCTGATCGATCAAGCAAACAATAGCAACGTTATCCTTGTTATTATTTTTGATCAGTCGTTAAGGTTAAAAGAACATAATATACTGGCTAGTAAACCATAAGACAGCACCTTAAAGGACGTGGTCTTCTTAATCGGTGGTTTACATACCAAACTGAGTTGGACGCATTGGTCAACTAATGAATATTTATGACCTTCAGAAAAGTTTGAAGTGATTTACGTAGAGAATTTGGTGATACATAGGATCAGTGGCAAAGAAAGAGGCAAGAAAAAGACACATTTTGCTGAATGTCGTTTTAAACATTCTGCTAACAGTCAAGACTTTAATATGTCGATTGCTTAACCAACTAACTAACTCTTAGGCTATGGAATTCCCAAGTTCCACGCCTCAGTAACAAACGTTCGCCATTGGTTTCTATCCCGGGCAATATCAAGCCTGATTTGATCAGGAACACCTACTTCTCTAAGATCTCTTCTATTATTGTCCTCACCACGACTTCTCAGTATTCCCAATTGTCTCCTTCCATCCGGCCTTTCCAACCAGGATAGAATATAATATCGTTTTTCTCCCATCCGAGATACATGGCCTGCCACCTTAGTTGTCGCTATTTCATTATTTTTACAACATCTGGTGAATCGTACAGTAGGTGGAGTTCTTCATTATGCAGTCTCCTCCACTCTCCGGTCATCTCGTCCCATTTTCGGTGAGTATATCTTAATCAAAACCTTATTTTCCAACACATGTAATTTATGTTCATCTGCTAGGGTCGTACTCCAACTTTCGCAACCGTAAAGTATTAGCGGCAGAATAACCGTTCTGAATAATTTCAATTTCGTTGATACTAATCGTGATGTTAGAAGTTTTTGGAATGAATAGAAACATGCGTTCTTCGATAGTAAGCGACGTTTTATTTCTCCCGTAACCTCATTTTTGCTTGTTACGTATGCCCCCAAGTATTTAAATTTGTTTACTTTCTCTATGACTTCATCCCTAATTCTTATGTTTTTATTTCCTTCATTACTTGTGTTTCGGCTTGTTATCATGTAGTTTGTTTTATCTATGTTTACCTGTAGACGTATCTCATCGCATGCTTCTACTAAGACATCGGTGTTGCTATGTAGTGCATCTACCCAATGAGCACAAACGGTTGGGCCAACCAAAAACAATTGTTGGCCAAACGGTTGGGCCAATGTTGGCAACCTGGTTGGCGTGCTTAATGTTTGGCCGCTTGGCCTACCGTTTCCTAACGAACGTCAGCCAACGTTGGGCCAACCATGACATTCCTTGAATGGTGTTGGCGCAACGTTGGTTTACTGTTGGCTCGCAGTTTGCAAATTTTTGGCCCAACGATAGGGAATGTACGAGGATCGTTTTAAAAGTGTATTGCCTGGCACTCGGTTTCTTTTTCCTGTTCATTCAGCTGTAGAACATCTGCAGTAACGAAATAGAAACGGATAAAATCGAGACAGGATCAACTGTCGATTCACTAGCTGGTGTTGAACTACTAGCCAATGAACTTACGGAGTGTTCGCACCATTCGCTAGTCAACGTGAATCTATGGTGGGATAATTCCAAAAAATGTTTGACTATCCGAAACTAGCTCAACGGCAGCTATAGTGAATCGCATGTTGAACGTGTCTCGATTTTGTCCATTTGCATTCCGTAACAGCAAACATACTTCTAGTTCTGCTACTGAAAGAAGGAAAAAAACTTCACAAACGTAAACAAACAAATAACCACATACTCTGTCTCAAAACCCTAAAAAATATATACTCGAACTACAGACTTTTTAAACAACTCTTCGTATGAAAGTTATAATGAACAAATTAATAAACGAAATTCCTCTACCATTCGAAATAAACTTCCATTACCATAAAATACAATTCTGTAACATTCAAACCAAGCATGGAAGTGGTCGGTACTGAAAAGTATGTAAGGTATATAGGATCCTACTACATCCAGGTAATGAAATTGTTGTAAACAAAATTAATTATTTTATATTTCTAGATTGGTCCTCTTAATATATAAATATGGTCTATCTGAATTGTTGATATATTATATAAGGAAGTGCATAAGGTACAAAATGCAATATTCAATGTCCAAAAAAGTTATTGCAAAAATTTCATACTATATTAATGCTATTTGTGACATATAAAGTTAACACAATGTAGTTATAGTCATTAATTGCAATACAATTTAAATGGTGTTTAAAATAAAATATATAAAGAAAGGGACTTTTGAAATGCTTCATTACTTGTATCGATATTTCAAATTCAGCTTATCATAAGGAAATATTTACATTTTCGAGTTGCAAATTCATTATTAAGGTCCTGAACAGCAGTTAATGCTTCAGGTATTCACTTTTTGCAATATCGTGACCCCATATATAATACTTTCCGTAGTTACCTCCGGCTGCTGCTGAGCCGTCCCAGATGGAGGAGTCCGCTATTTTCCCGCAGACGCTCGTGTCAGAAAATATTAATTGTAGGGAATCACAACCCAGTAACAGCAGGTCTGAATACGAACTTTCGTTGTTCACGAAACTAATTTTCTGATACAATAATTTGGGGAATACGATGATCGTATCAGAAAATACCCCTTTGTTCCAAATGAACTGCCCTACACTAATTAAACTCTAGCCACAATAAGTGCAGGGTCCGTGGATAGTGAACAATGGACATCCCTTCAACTACACCTATCAAGACATTCTCTTCTACACAGTTTTTCCCCATTCAATTGGCCACACAAATATACGCAATTGACCAGAGATTTAATCGGTCTGTTCAACACGAACTACAATTGACTTCGTGTGGTGCATTTCAAACAGCTTCGGTTACCGACAAGCGAAACTGCAAATGTCCTCTACAATACTGTTTACGTGATATCGCTTCTGAACACCCGTGTTTTATGTAATTTGTAAATAATAACTTACCTGAAAAATATTAATTAAATTATTACTTAAAATAATGCAAAGTAATGTTACTTAAATTGACCGAGGGTGGATCTAAAATCCATCCATTCAAATGAACCAAATTATATCTTATCAGTTGTATAGTGTTCATTTAATGAACTGCATTGTATAGCAATGCCAGGTAATTCAAACACTTTTCAATAGAATAGTTCAGGAGTTACGACAATGCACACATTTGTTGTTGACATTATTATCCACATACGAAACTATAACAAATATACCAAAATTATTTACCCATGTTAATTGCACATTAATAAGTTCTCACCTGAAATGAAGAATAACCTCGTAGTTAATTCTGTATTCAGAAGTTGTCCGATATGCATGTTCAATTCAATAATCTGCATGCGAATGTTAGATTAGGAATCATCTTACGTTTCTTTAAAACAGAACACATACAACTGCTTAACAAAAGATGTCAAGCGCTCAAGATTATATGATTTCGGCCTAAAACTTTGAGTTAGCAAATTACTAAATCTGTTAACATTTTACTCATTTACATCCATAACAGCCAACACTAAATTCTTCCCTCCTGCTTCATATCATTTGCAAAAACTAACATCACAGCTATATTATAGCAGTGATTTCGACTAAAATGCTATAACGGTCGATGGTATATGACAGCTATTCGCCAGCCTGTCAGAAGAAGTCCTATCCATTCCGCATCGAAAAAACAAAGCCTTTAATGAAACTACAACACTTCCTTTTTCCCAGCACACACTGAATTTGAAGTAGCTATTAAATTTTAATTGTACTAACCTGCCTCAAAAAGATAAAAACTGTAGAATCCTCAACATCCTCAACTTCCATGAAACTCCAGTTAAATCAGGGGCGTATTAGAAGTTGCATAGAAGGTTTCCCTGGGTGCCCAAGGTGTGTTTTGGTATGGCATACATGTTAAATGAATTAAATAATGCCCAACATGTAATAATTTAGGACAAACATTACGTGTACCGTGACAATCTGCTATATAGCTATACGGTGATACCCGGAGTTAGTAGTTACTAAAATAATGACTATCAAAATTCCTATAACGTCCCACATTACGAAAATTCACGATTGTAGCAGAATCACTCACCATATGAGAATAAGTTGGCGATGCAGTAATAGAACAGACTCAGCAAAATATCCAAAGAAAGAAATCATTACTTCCATTAAAGAAAATTAACACTACTAATAGCTTATTCTCTCTTCCAATTTCATAGTGTAATTATTACGTGAAAACTCAGCATTTTATTTTGATTCGTTTTAGAAGTTCATTAATATGTATTTATCTCGTATAAATACGAGCTTATTTGTCTCCACCACGTGTTCAGCATTTAACACAAAATCTTTAAAAGTGACCATTTTAAAAGTGATTGTAATCACATCAATGGGCGGTCGTTGCACCATCGTTGGGCAGTTGTTGCGCCATCGTTGGTCCAATGTTGGCGTCCTGTTTTATATTACAACTGACTGGCCAACCATTATTTGCAGTTGGGCCATCAGTGATATTTTGTTGTATATCACAATTTGGTTGCCAACGATTAGCCGTAGTTAGCCAACATTGGTGGAGCTTTGGCGGAACAACCCACCATTAGCATACGATTCCCACCATTATATGCGGTTGGGCCAACCGTTCGTGCTGATTGTGTATATCGTCCCATATTAAATCTACATAATCCGCGTATACGAACAGTTGATTCAAACCATTCAATGGTAGTCCCTTTGTAACAGCCAAGTTGCTGTTCCATTTTCATTTATTTTCTCCCCCTTTTATTTTCTTAGTCTACGTTCCGTTTCCTTTCTGTGTGTTCTCCTTTGCTCATTCTCTTTGATTGGTTTTGTCACGCTTTGAGCGTGTTTCGATTTTATTTTTTGCTTTGGGTTTTAATCGTTATCCATCCAGGTTTTCGTTAGTCACGCAGCAATGACTTGGATCTAATGCTTGTTTTTGATTGGACCCTAGTCAATGCTTCATGAATTCTTTTTTGCTGATTGGTGTGAATCAGCTTTCTTCTACGTTTGATGGGAGAAATGCTCTCCATCACCTCGTTAGTTAGTTCCATTTTGTTCACGCCGAAGGATGGACGTCGGGGATTCCAGTACTTTTGCCTTTCCCGAGCCCTAACAACTTCTGGTAAATATAAAACCTATATTTTGAATATTAAATACGTTTCATTTCATCCACTTGTTAAGTTATTATATCAATCGTTGTAAGAAGGAAATTATACAGAAACTAGTTCTAATAAGAAGTTAATCTCAAGAAATTACTTTAAATTTCACGGCAATAGAATCATTTTTATTTTGGTTTCGGAGATTATTTGTCAGTATGTGTAACATGTGCTAAATTTCAGTATGGGGCCGCTATTAACCGAATTTCTACATTTTAAATATCGGATCGTTGGATTCTAATAATCACATGCATAATTTTTGTCTTCAGTTTCCAAATCCTTTCAAAATTCCTGGTTAGCAATGTTGACAGCTACCGCATATTTTCCAATACATAGTCAAATTAGCTACCTGTCTGTTCAGCCACCTTTGCGTACCGTTTTTGATGTTAATTGTAAATTTAATAACTCGACGTGATTAGTTAATCTTGGTTTCAACTCCAGCCACTATTCCCCAGTAAATAGTCACATTTTATAATATTATTTTGCATTATTCAAAATTTATTCAGAACGCCGATTGTGTAACTTAGTAATCATCTGTAATGACGTCATGCCTTTAATAAGGCTAACTTGGTTATTTATGTAAGATTTGTTTTAGGAAATGACTTCATTCGTGTAGGAAATAATGTGATAAAACTTTTCCAAATTAAATAACAATGGCTTTGGAATAATGTGTGAAAATATCAGCAAGATTTATTAATTATTATATAAATTATGGACATTTATATCCGACAA
>JAGDQP010060559.1:0-12187 GCA_022664845.1 Lepisma saccharinum
AACCTTTCGAGTATGGAGTTATTTTCAAGGTTTATAAAACCTTGAAAATAATATATTTTCCATTTTCTGTAAGTCCTTGCTCCAATCGGTAAGTTACATAATTCAAGTCTTGAAATTGCTTCAACTAACGTATACAATTTTCTTTTGTGAATATTTGTATTTGTAGATCTTTCTTATTTTCTGATGTGCATATGAATTGGACGTGCTGTGGAATTTTCTCCATCGCACCGTATTTTATGTTTGTTTCTCACACGCATACAGTTATCTCCTTTCACAACTGAATCTTTTTATCAAATTAGTAGTGAGCTAATAGTCCTCTTGAATAATCTCGGAAACCGGAACATGGATCAGGGAATGAACGACTCTCAACATAACAGTGACATTACGCATATTTCAGCCAATGAAAATGTAGAATTAGGTTGTGTTGCTCTGGGCGCAAAATCGAATCACGCATCTGGGCACTTACTCACTCACAAACTCTTTCTAATACGAGTTGAACCAATCTTTGCTAGTACCACAGTCGCCACTTCCTAATGAAAGTTCTCTATTATTATTATTAGATGTAAAAGTGATATGCGGGAACTGGTTCTCAATTTTACCACAAGAATATTTGTCAGATTATGTTGGGCGTTGTAACCGATTAGCAGTCCGGAGTTTCAAATCATCCTAAGGTTCTATAGGCTGGAATGAAGATCCGTCTCATCAAACAATCCGTTCATAGACTTAGATTTAGGGCGCACTGACACTCTCATACAGTATAGCCTTTAAATGTTTCCGTGAAGTTGGAAATATACAACTGTAGAGAAAGACATTACAGTGCCCAGCGTTGTTTCCTTACAATGGATTTTTGCGCCCTCAAACGAAACAGCTCAAAAGTATGATGCATTTACCTGAAATCCTGCAAACTCAAACTCGTCCGTCGAACTATCAAATGATGGGATTCGATTCACCACTTAAGAAAATACGTTCCTATTGATCAAGAGTCCACACGCTCACATGCACCTGATTCTTACAGCTGAACATGCTGACACTTGACAATGGAAATTAATTTCCTGAGTATGGTAAAGAAATATTATAGTGTTGACATTTCCATGAGAGGGAATTTGGAGCTTGGTAGATAGCAAGTGATATAACCGAAGACAACCGCTTCAGCACTCTGTGATTCTGATCTGTCGCTTTACGTAGCCTACGTAACGCTCAGGTAACGTACGTTCCCTTTCGTTCCATGACATATTGTATATAACGTGTACAATTTTACGTATGTTAATATGTATGTGTAATCAATAGTAGTATGAAAGGTTGGCCAACCGTATATTTAAATAGTGTATATCCTGTAAGTGAAATTATTGTTGTTTCCATAAAGTGCATGTTGCATTATCCATGTATGTCATATTAACCTGTATTTCTATGTATAATTAGAGCAATTTCTATTCCTTTTAGTTTAGATAATATTTCTTTCTTGACAAAATGTACTCTCGTCCTTCAGTCCAAAAAGCACCTTAGTTAGGAGAGTTTCAGCCCATTGAAGACTAAGGAATGCGTGCGCTCTTTGTTCTATATGAAACATCTGCTTTGTTCTGGAGAGAGAGTCGAGCCCTACATAAGCGACCATGTGTGGTTCGGCACGCACTCTTTGGCAGACCTCTACGATGCAACTTGAGCAGCTAGACGACGAGCAGAGCACCTCCAGCTTGGATAAACAAGATGGGTTCCATTTGACTTTATGGGAGCGAATGAGTACAATCCAACGTAAATGAACTTCTACTTTCTGATGTATCATACGTTACTATGTGTTTAATTATATTACCATTTGTTTTGAGACAACAATCAGGAAACTGGCGGTAATTTGGAGCCAGTCCTCCCATTTATTAACTTCACGGGAAATTAATTAATTTCAGCCTCTACATTCTCCGACACAAGCTATGCTTACAAGGAACCCCTTGAGTGCGAGGTCGCAAGTTCACTCTATAGGTAGTCTTATTTGAAAGTATGATGTGAATACTGAAGACGGGGAAAATATTAGCTGCTAATGACTTACCATGTGCAGCAGGAGGGCGGCAGAACATGACTGCACAGGAGGTGCAGAGATCAAACTTTTATAAGATGTATGCATTACACTTTACAAAATGGACACCGTCGACATTCAAGAAATGTTCAAAACAAACCATTATCGTGCACCATGAACACCGAATGAAAAATGACGCGCAGCTGCGATCACAAAAGTCCGCATCATCAAGATCGAAGGGGAACTCCTGGGGAGTGATAAACTGTTCAGGACGTTCAGCTAGGTAACCACTCTTAAAGAATGCATATAGAATCATATTGGTATAAAGTGGTGACGAGAACTGATGCAATGTGATGACATGCAACAGAATGCGAAACAGTCTGTCGTGGAGTTTATCGTGGAACTGGCTATCCTTGAAGGCGTAGCTGAAGATGGTGAGATATGTTTTATATGCACGGGAAAACAAACATCCAGAGGCTGAATTTGTCCAGTGGTTCCAGGTGGTATGAATTGCAATGTCACACACTTGTCAGGAGGAATAGTCTGCGCTAAAGGAGAATGTTTTTTATACGCAGATCAGAAATCAAGCAAAGGCAAGTTATTTGCACTAGCGATTGGCCAAAAGGAATCCGCATACCATAGCTGTAGTTTTGCTAATCCCATTTTCCCACTCTTACTTGCTGTGACGTACATATTCCGTACTGTTCTTACAAGATCATTGATACGAGAAACAATCGTAGGGGCAGAGTACCTCCAACTTCTCGCAGCACAATAAATAACTTCCCAACAAATTTACCAGTCGGCATAATTGTATACGAATGCGTTAGTGCATTTATGTTCGTTGATCTTGCTACAACTATTTTGCTACTTCTAATTTCCAGGGTTCCTTTCATATGCATTTCTTCTTCAAATCCCGATTGGTCGGAGTTGAATACAAATTGCTTACTGAACGATGGGATAAGTTTATCTCATATACAAATTGTCGGGCCGATTCCGCAGTTTGCTGTGCATCGTCAAGTTAAAGCTTTGTTTGAAATTTCATCTTACGTTTTGTAATTCTGTACCTCTGTTTGAAGTTATGCAACTTATCCTTTGCTTCCCCTGAAATCGCTGTATTGTATGTCTCGCGCAATTTGATGTCCATAACCTAGTAGGTCACTATTATGCATATCCTGTAAATTATCTCGAGCATCCTTGAAACGTGCAAACACCAATTGTTGTAACACGTTCGCTTTGTCCCTTGAAAATTCATAGTTTCTCTTAAGCACTACACGGCCATATTGCTGCAGACTTATTCGAAATCTCTTCATAATTGTTTTTTACTGTGTTGTGGATGATCATCCATGTACGTAATTATGGTTTGTACACGTTCCGTGGACAACGATTGATCTTTACTACGTTTCACTGGAGACGGGATTTGTGGCTCCCTGTTCGACATGGATGCTGAATTACACCTGTTTCACTATCGCTTTCACGTAAGCACGTATCATCATCATTGTACTCCTAATCTGCTTTGTCTGCACAATCTAGCGTATACGATACCACATATTCCACTGACTCATGTTGCAGAAACGCTAATATGTCATCTGCCACTTCTTTCTCCCTCTGCAAAATTTCTTGGGTTCCTCCTGTCTGCCGAAATGTTAACTTCTGCAACTGTTGTGATTTACTCGTCGAATAAGCAGTTCAACTACGTTCCGGGGCCTCAAGCTGTGCTGACCTTGGGATACCTACAGTGCCGCCCCCTCTTGCCATTAGCAGCCACTATTGTGGTGGCATGGTAGACATTATGTAGGGTTTCGAATGCCGTAAATACCATTGGCCGAATGCGACCTCGCACTCAAGGGGTTCCTTGTTAGCGAGAAGAGTGAGGTAAATGAGTTGGATTACGTTTCTCAATATGAGCCATGTTTGCAGGAGATTGTAACCAGCTTGAGTTTTACATTAAATCGTGGCGGGAACTAGTGGTACTTTAAGTCACGGTATCCTATAGTAATTGAGGGTCTTGATCTACAAACTATTGCGACCTCCAATCGAGGGAGGCGTAATGGTCAAATTACTGAGTTACACGTCTTAACATAACCGCAACTCGATTAGGGAGTGTAACAAAGTCTGTAAAGTTCAATTCAAGCCCTTGAATTAACTAATTTATTGAATCCTATGATACTTTTATTGCTGTGTTGTTGCTGTATGTGTGGTGTGAGAATCTGTTGGGAGTGAATGATGATATCTGTAACCTTTAACACAAGCTAAAGCTTTATTGGAAGAGCTGATGAAAGAAAATGATAAACGTCCCTTCTTGTTTGTAGTTGCTGGTGTACAACTTCATATGAGCAATGCTTGAAAGAAGGTTCATTTTTTTTTCTTTTTTTTTTTTACGAGTAACGTAAGCTACCCAATGTTTTGATAATTAGTGCCGAACTGCTGCAAATTAGTCTTCGATAGAGTAAATATTAAGCTATAAAGAACACCGTGATTTGTATACTACTAAAAGGTGTCAAATAAATCTCTCATCTCAGGATGATCTGTTGCAATAGGGCTTTCAGTTAGATCGGATATATGAGACAGGTGAAGTCTGTCATGTGTTTTATGAGTTTCACTGTTTTTATGAATGTGGAGTGTGTGAATGAGTTCTAACGTCATATCCATTATCTCACTTCTGTCATATATTACAGATTAATGGGGGAGAGGGCTTATTAGAGTTTTGATAGGCATTTAAAGACACACTTTACTTAACTGTCAAATTGTTGTTGTTGAATAAATGCCTCTGCCTAGAAAGAATTCAAATTGTTTAATTCCACATATATCCTAAAGGTTCTAAAAAGTAATTCTTGCTCTTGTTCTCCATGTAACTATACGTGTGGCTTGGTTGGAGCCGGAAGTCCTCATAGTAATGCCACTTCTTCGAGTTGAACAGACGTTTGATTTCCAAATTAATGGATTCCTCCTCTTTCGTAGTTTCCAACGTAATTTTCAACTTTTTCCTCAAACTGTTTGATTTTCATATCAATCTTTCGTTTCCCGATCTTAATAGCATCCTTGGAATCAGATACCCTCTTTCTACTGTTTTTCCTGAAGAAAAAATTTTTTTTCTCGCACATTTTTGTAATTCTCTGATAATTACCTGATTTTCCTGAATTCCCTGTTTGGTGGCAGCTAAGGGTATTCGAAATTCCGGAATTAACTTCACATTTCCGAACACCCCTAGTGGGAACTCTGTATTAGATCGCATTGCACTGTTGTTGGTCTTAGATGCTTCTACTGATTAAACAGTCAACATATGCAATGTTTAGACATCATCCGAACAGACTTTCTAAAACTGTGCCACCTCTTGAAGTAGATTTATTATACTGTGATACAAGGCAATAGCATGCATCCTTTTATACACGCCAAGGCCATTGGTATGGCGTAGTGCTTAAATCCACCACATAGAATGGACGTTTGAATGTTTTCGATCAGATAATATATTTCGTGCAGCTCTACTTATCAATTGTTCTTTAGTATTAGATATTATGTAAATACTTACATGCTCACGCAAATAGATGTCTACTTCATCTTTTGTTTAATACGAATGCCAATATACAAAACAGTGTTTGCTGTAGTTGATGCAGCGTGTGGTCAATCTTTCCAAATAACAAAAGAGGAATCTATTACCTAAATTTCATTATTGGTTTTCTTGACTCTTTCAACCAATTTCTTGTGAAAAAAAAAAGTCATGAAAAAGCCTCGACTATATCTGTACCTGAGAGCCTGAAGCGCGTTTAAGTCCAATTTTGGCCAAACATGTGATAAACGCAGTTTTGTGTAGTATTCGGAGGGCCTCAAATAATGGATGCTCGTTTTTTAACATGTTAATAGTGTATATTTGTCTATTGTGTAGTTTGTCCATTTAGTTTCTATGTGAAAGGGTTTAGTTTTTTTTTCTGTTTTCTCGAAAACAAGGATATATGATTAACGCGGTTCTAGTTCTCAGGTACAGAAGCACTAAAAGAAAGAAAGGAGATAGGCAGAACATTTACTATAATGACTAACAGTTTAATTAACTGCTTCGAAAATAATGAGTTGATTAACTCCTTAAAACAGGAAAAATTATGTTCGTTTTGATCACACTACGTATCACTATCTTGCACAAAATAAAATAAAAAGAATAAACTCACCTAGGACATGTCAAAAGAATTTATATTCCACAATATTTCGTCCAATCCACTGGACTTCTTGGGTTGTCCAGTGTTGACGTCACCTAGTGCGGTGAAATTAAAACATACATGTCAGAGTGAACAGTGCGTGCTCTGGTGTAGACATTTTTGTTTTCCAAGAGTGGTCTCCAAAAATTTTACGAATTAACTTCTTGCATTTCACCATATCCAGAAACAATAATAAATTCGATGATGTACTTCGTAAACCTACTGATCTAAAACAATTTATCCATCGCTTTCCAGTCCATTCATCCAAACATGATAGGAATATATGGATCAATTTTATACGCACAGCATGTCTGGAATATTAGAATACTTTCAACATGCTGCACTACTCAATGGATATGCCCTTCAACGAATTGTCGACACTGTAAAGAAGCGCTGCAGAGTAATCAGAAACCACTGGTGGCCAGAACCGAGTCCGACCAATGCTGGATTGGGTTTCCATTGCTATATTTTACAAAAATATAAACTATTTACCAGATATGCCATTAAATTTGTCATTAAACCAGGCATTAAAACTACCTATTTTTTTTTAGTACAATACAAAAAAAGAGGAACTCAAGAAGTTGGACAATTCAGGCATCCACTAAGGAATATGTGAATGAGGAAAGGAATAGATTGGCCGAAAAGAAAGAAAAAAATATACAGAAGAGTTTAAGAATGCAACTTAAATATTACGGACAAATAGGGAAAAACAGGTTGTCGAAACATGTATTGGGAAGCAAACATACAATACGATCATATCAGTGTACTAACTCCAAACTAGTACCGAATGAGATATCAAAGAATCACTTATATTACAATCAGAAGAGACGTTAAACGATAATGTTGGTCCTACGGATCCATCTAGGCAGATATTGTTATACACTTTTGAAAAACGGTCTAATTTCTCTGTGCACCAGGACACGTACAGTTCACTCTAACACCATGTTTGTTTACAGTCCACCGTCACCAGGTGATGGAACATGTCCACTTCTCGCAAAGTTCTCACCACGTGGCCAGTCTGCTCCCAACCACCCTCCTGTTCATACCTCCACTAGTGTATTTTATTTTTCAGATTTTAACCACCCGACGAAGCGCAGTGGATTGTGCGAAATATTGTGAAACATTAACTCCTTTGACGCGCCCTAGGTGAGCTCATTATTTTTATTTTGTTTTGGGAGAAAATATGTCTCAACTAATTCTATATAATTATAAATTGAGACTAATGACCCTTCACATGATCCCTTAGTAATTTTTGCACTTGAGATCCAATTGCATTATAAATCAATTTCCTAATAAAACCATAGCAAACATATGTCACAGAACATTATATAACGTTATTTTTAATGAAGTTTCTTCTGCTCTCATTTGGCTCTACATGATTCCTGATTCCTCATCAATACTTCTTGTAAGCTCATCTTAGGTTCAATAACGTATACTGTTTTGCATCCCATGTTTAAATACGGCTAGGACCCACTGAACACAGAAGTTTGGATCTTACTTAAACAAAAACTCTTGATTCTGTCCTTAGAAGCTCAACCTCCCTTAAGAAGTTAACAATTCAAACAAGTTGCTCCCTGTACTTATCATTATTGAATTACTTCCATTATATTTAAATAACGGCTGTATTGTTAACATTTCTGCTTACCTTGTATAGCTGCATTGTGGATGAAGTAAAAATGAAATTATCTTGGTCAATTTAACTTTCAAAACATACTTTTAAAAGATTCAATTTCCACTAAAGGATACTAAAGCTGACTACAAAAAAATTAGTAATAGCTGTTAATATTCTCTTAGATGTAACACACACTAAAGTTCAAGTACTAGAACACACACAGTAGAGAGGTTTTAACTCTACGGTTTTAAATTATCTTCCTCAGCCTTAAGATGCCTAAAGGCCATAACTAACTCACTCTATGGCTTATGGAACTCGCAAGTTCATCGCCGCAGTAACAAACGTTTGCCATTGGATTCTATTCTGGGCAAAATCAAGCCAGTTTTCATCACGAACACCTACTTCTCGAAGATCTCTTCTAATATTGCCATAACATAAAATAAATTCCATTCAGCCTTAAAGTTATCGCAGTCAGATGACCTATTTTTGCTTTGCCTCCTCTAGAAAAATTTTCTTTTCTTTAGAGCTAGGATTCTTAGATTATTAACTAACAATAGTTTGGTCTGTATACTGTGAAGAGTAACCACACAGTAGGAATAGGAAATTATTAGGCTGAGATTAGGAATAGGAAATTATTCTTACACAGTTTTTTCCTGCGAAACGGTTCAACGAAAACAAATTAAAAATATGATTCCCTGAAACATACTACAGTCCAACTAAGTATACCAATATATGTTCTTCACAGAATACTTCCCGGATAATTCAAATTACTGTCTTCCATACTTTACTATTAAGTTACGGCTTTATTCTTACAACATTGTTTTTTTTTTCTTTTCTTTCAAGAATCTGGACGTAATGTAAGTGCATTTGCAGTTCGTATAATTTTATATTTATTTTCTGTTTTTCTACTATAAAACGAAATAAAAGTTGCTATTCTCATTCTCAAATGCCACGACTAACTGAAATATAAAATTTCATACCCAAGACGAACCAAGTCAGTGCATTCAATTACAAACTTCTCTGTTGAATGAAATCTTTCATTCGCACACTTAATTTGAAGAGGAAATGCTTGGAATGCCTTTTGTAACTGAAGATGATACATTTGAAAAATAACAAATATATGTTATTTACCGCTAATATTTTATCCCTAGAAATATTTTCATCGGTGCACGATAAAATAAAATAAAAATATAAAAAAAACTACATTTTTATTTCCGTGTGCTGGATTGACAAATTATGCAGTGCTCAGGAAACGGATCAGTTTTGTTCACTGGCGCAGTAAATTCAAGAACAGTTTTCACAGAAATAACTTATGTTGTACTCTTTCATAAGAAATGGAATTATATCACGAACTATAAACACTATATATATTTTTTTTACGTAAATGTAATTTTTATTTGCTAAGTATAAAAGATGTTCTGAAATGCACGTGCGTATATCTTAAACATGAAAATACTACTGTAGCCAAAATTCATTATCAAATACCACTCACGAATTTAGAAAAAATCCAAATGTATACAAACCAATATATATAAAGTTACTAGGCTTTCTTTAGCAGCAAGCTTCATTTTTTTTAAGTCTACAAACGTATAATTCTCTACGAATAAAGACAAGACATTTTGCTCGTGTGAATGAAAAGTATGACCCATGCAACTACAGAGTATTTTAATCTGTCAATGACAATGATCAAATAGTTTATTTTAATTGATCTTATTTTCCTCATACAAAATACAATTTACTTTCTTGTGAGAAATTTTTAGCATATTTTATTACGTTCACTTTATTACATTAAAAAATGTTTCAAATAAATGTCACAGAGTCTTGCACATGTTCCTTAAGTAAATGGAAATCTTAAGTATGAAGTAGATGAACACAATATTGACAGACATTAATACTGTTCTCATTCACAAACTGAGAACAATTTAAAAAAATGCCTACATATAATAAAGAATTAACTAATACAATCACAATACCAACAACGTGTACAGTAAAGTACACAAGCAAAAAAAAAAAGCATTTGTTTTTCAATTTTACAAATTCCATTGCATCTTCACATTTATCTATCTTCTTGTAATCCACGAATTACTTAAAAAAAACATGGTGAAAACAACTTAGACAATATTACCACATCAGTAATGTTGAACTGATGTAACAACTGTCTTTAAATTACTTCATGAATCAGAAATTTGTGTCAGGATAACACTGAAATTCAAGTTCTTCTGCAACTGTATCTTTTTTTCTCATAATCCTCACAACTGAAGACCAACGAAGGAACATAGTGACATATAGTCTGATGATGAATCAGCAGGACTTAATAGTACGATGACCCACCGGTATATGCCCAGCGTCTCCAGTCATCTGCATAATCTGTTCGATCCAGCATCTTCTGTGAATTCAGAAATGTGCGTCTCAATACAGCGTAAAATATCATGTTCAAGTCATTAGTCTTCAAGGTAATACTTTGCTCTCTCTGTGTCTTGAAATTTTACATTTCTTTTAGCATTCATCCAATGCCATTCACAACTCAAGTATCACTATGAATCACTTTCACACTTCATTCACACGTTTCCTCAACTTACATTTACGCAAAAGTAATAAATTAACTGCAAGCTACTTCTTACGCCTAGCAACAATTCACTACAAATAACACTTTATGAAACAAAATCACACACAAAATGTTGAATAATAACAAACTTAAAAGTTAAAATAATAATTTTATTTCAATATAGCGTCAAAGGTAGTGTTCTGAACAGGCCCGGGTAGAAGGGAAACAAATATATTTCCCCACTAGAAACGTTTTTCTCAAGCGTGTAATGCAGGAAGAAGACGGTGGAATTGCACAAGTAATTACGGCCCTTAATACTGTAATTTGATCCAAAAAAGAAATGAAACAAGATATTAATTTGAAAAGAAATCAACAGAAAATACACATTTCTATAAGAAAATTTCTCCAGAATTATCTATTTTGATGGACTAGGGAATAGTCTATAAGAAAATATTTCTGAACATATTAGCGTTTTACTTTAACAGTCCATCATATAGGCACCTTCTACATTATCCTTAAGCAATTTTATATTCGATATGTATCAACATTTCGAAATGCACTCGTGGCTTAAGATTCAAAGTTAGTAAAACTGGAAACAAAAATGAGTTAATAAGTAAAATATGACTCCCTCTTCATACCGTGATTAGTAATATTTATACGAAAAGGCATGTTTCGAAATTGAAGCGAGTTCGAATCAGGGTCAAGATTTCTCATTGCTAAGCAAAATAAACCTACTTCATCCATTGATTTTAAAACCAGTGAATTCAATCAGAGGAAGAAGAACGCAGTAACCTGTTTGATTCAGTGTCAACAGAACATCATACATACAAAAGCGTATAATCTCTTACTTTCCTTTTCTCACATTTGTTCTCATTACTCACACTTTCCTGTAAAATACAGATAATATAATTCGGAATCTCAACACTACCATATCAATTAACTGGTAATTAACGAATTTTAATTAAGTTTAGGACTCTTAAAACGTCATGTTATTTTCTATATTAGTTTCCCAATTTTAAAACTACAGCACTAAAAATGAGAAACATACAAATAGAGAGAATCAACACGATAATATTTATTAAAATATCCTAGGGTTTAACGTTATCGTTCGCGAACAGTCATTTATTGGCTAAAGGATTAGGTTTCTGAAGCTATTATAGAGCCAACTTCTTTAGGTTTTGGGAGAGAGAAATTGTATTAAAACTATATAAAAAGCTAGTCAAATACTACTTGACCAATTGGTATATATATTTAAAAAAAAAAAAACTGACGCCACTTAACACAATTTCTGGCAAAAGTGTTAAAAGGAAAATACGGGTTTGAATACCTTGCTGCGGATAAGAACCGACTAGTTTGAGCCATTCTTAAAGGAAACTTATTTGCGATTTACAATGTTTGTTAGTTCAAAATGGTTATGTAATTCAACGTCGTAAAGTATGATTACAGTATTCCAATATTGAAGAAGTCTCAATGACTTTGAGAATTGATTTGTTGGCATATTAGGTAGTGTATGGGATTTTCTTATGTACAATTTGGTTGAATCATAGAGGTCTGGAATTGAAGGACTATATTATTCGATGGTTTGGATCGTTTTGTGTTTGTTGCTTGAGCATAAAATATAATATTTTGGACACAGTATTAAGCCCATCATTCTTGTAAAGAACCTACATACTATATTTAATTAATATTCGACTTTACTGCAGTGTACGCTCCCATATAGATACATTTCTATTATTTAACACCGTAGCATGGCGCAGTCCAGGTCAAGAACGATGGTTCACTGGTTGCCAATAAAATGTGCAGTGCACACGCTGAAAATTTGTTGTAGTACAGGTTTATAT
>JAGDQP010060560.1:0-12187 GCA_022664845.1 Lepisma saccharinum
AATCCACTCGGCAGAAGATTTTCGATCAATGTCAGAAGCTGTGGGCTTGCTCGACTTTGTCGTTCAAAGTAACTTGAATAAAACGTTTAGTGAATCTTCAAACCTGATATTAACAATACCAATAACAGGGATACAAATTTCTAGTCACGAAAAATTGTGAGAAACTATCAAATTCTATTCTCAATATTATAGCTACGACATTTTTCTAAGTTTTCTGAAAATCGTAACTAATTGATTTAACGTCCCTTTATTTGAAAATCTGGTCACTTCTTCTTTTGTACATACGTTACATAATTTCACTCTACGTTGACTGACTGTTACTGATTAGCTACCCAATCCTCTCTCACATAGTGAAAGTTCAGGCCCGCTGAGCCCCTGTAAATTTTCCTTGACCCAATACATATATTTACTTTTATGAATATTTCGTAGGCCCAAGCCCTTCCCTAATTTTTCTTGATCTCCTACTCTTTGTGGCTGGCGGCGGGCCTGAGTGCAACACCCAGTGGAGACATCCACCGGCCGCCACTGCTTAATGTACTGTTTCTATTAGGAGATCAAAAAGGTTAAGAGTGAGAGCGACAATGCTCGTTTGAGTATACGCGTACTTACAATGTTACCTGATCTTCCACAGTTTTCCTCGTAACCTTACTAAGATTTCCCTTGATTCCGCTACAGACCCGCCAGACAAATTACAAAAGTTGCCTTGAGTGAAGTTTGTGACCACTTCGATATTCTTCAAATCTTCCCATAACAAATGAAACCTCCGTTTTCTTACCGTACTTTTCTTCTTGCAAAGTGCTTGACTTGACACAAATAATCTCACTTTTTGTTTTGCCATTATCTGAGGCTGCAGTCCGTCTTTATCCGTAACTTCCTTGCAGAATTAAGTTGATATTATGACCAGTCCGCAACGCAAGCGTCACACACGCGTAGTGAATCATTCAAGTATAGTACCATAGCTAGTTCACACACCACAAACATAAGGCTTTATGATCCGCATCCACGACTATAGTAATAGCCTCTGTCGTGGAGAGAGAACGGGACCTATGAGACCTGGAAAAAGACATGGTCAAAAGTGACAGTGTTTTCGAGACACCGTACTTTGTGAAATACTCACGTGCTGATACAAGGGTCAAATTGCATCAATTTAGATGGATGGGATATTTGTTACTTCCCGGCATGCTAATTGTGGATCCCCCACGAACCATGATCATGATCCCAGGGCTGAACTCAAACGATGATGGTTGATTAGTAACGACTGGCCCGTCAAATGACTCGTGGACAATAAATGTGGATATTCTTTATTGTCCCACTTCTTGCACAAATTGCAGAAACCTTACAAAGGAAATTGTAAAGGTCGTTAGAAATTTCATATTCTTCGCTTTAAACATTATATTAGAAATAACGTATACTTTTTTTTATAAAAAAGGAAAGAAAACGATATAACTTCCTTTTTTACATTTGTTTTAACTCAACACATTATCTTAGTAACGGCGAACTTCTTAATTCAACTTGTATTTTTCCTCCTCTTGCATCTCTTGCTTCTTTCCCTTGTAGTAACTTCTCCGACTTTTATCACTCCATAAAATGACCAACGGGTGTAGGCACTGCTAAGCCGTGCATTACCATGTTTCTACTTCACCTACTTTTCTGTGTCAGCAACTTACTTCCTTGGGGGAAACTGAATTTCCAAGTAACAGCAGTCATTAAACTAACCATAAAGATAATCCTGAGACTTTGGCTTCTTTTAGAATGATCACGGCCCTCTACAGCATACTAACTGTGAACAAGACAAAAAAAAATCCTTTTGTTTCCTCATTTTGTTATATCTTACTGTGCTGTGGCTTATTTCATACAAGAAACACAAATTTAACACAGTTACATCATCATAATAAGTGTGCAATTGCATGCTTTATACTTAATTACTTAACGAAATATTTATAGAAGTGATCAAATGGCGAATGTCGAGGATTTTGCATCAACAATGGGAAGATGCTAGTGGAACTTCTAGTCCTTTACTCGTCTACCATCTCGACTAGACTATAGTTTTCTAAATCTTACCCCCGATTCCACCAGAACGAACATATTATTGTATTTTAAATTTAGCCCTGTTCCTCTGCCCCTGAACCTAATACCTTCCCATCTAAATTCTCGGTAGAGTACTTGCCAAAGGAACCAGTTTCTGATGCTTCATTCACAATATTTGTTGTATAATGCATTATAATGTGCATTAATTACGTTGGAAACAAGTGGCTATGGCCTAGCTTGTCACAAGTGTGAGGAATGATGTCTCTTGGGGAGCACTCTTTTACAGAAAATATGGGGATGTAGTAACAAGGGTCTCGGTACTACTCGGGTATTCGCTTGCTTACACCTTTTGGAAAACTTATTCAAGATGTCCAGCAATACGACCCTGAATCTGCGTTCTTCCCCACTGCCAATACTAAGTCAGTGATATAGCCACTGGACATCCCTCATACGTGTGACGAACTTAGGTAAGCAATAAGTGTCTAGTCCATGAATGTAAATTTAATAAAATTGAAAGGTAGGAGTTTCACTCCTACTCTGTGTTCAGGAAATACTGTGATTATTCCAGCTTAATGGAAACTTTACATTCTATTCGAGTTGTTATCCACGTGTTAATTGATTATATTGGCGGAAAACGGGCACATAGACCTATTGGACTTTTTTAGGCAATCGCTTTAACCAATCCACCACAGTGGTTATAACCATCCCGGTTCGACAACGTTATATCATCATCCCGGCGAGAGCGCACCATTAATATAACGACCTTCTTGGTTCGTCCTGCGCCATGAATATAATCATCTGGGTTCGGATTGACACTGACATAGGACGTTCCCAGTTCAAGCACGTCTTCCGATAGATCGAGAGATGACTTTAATCCAACCAACAGTTATTTACTTCCGCTATCAATTATACCGTGATACGACCTTACGCCCCACTTCCGTCGAGATGAAGGCGCCGTGGGAAGATCCGAAGGAAAAACAGTAGCACAAGAGGGTGTGATACGCACCCGAAACTCGTATCTAAACTTTGCTAAACAATATAGTACGAAAATAAAAGGTTTGGAGAGGACTGGGTACTGGAACGGTGACCCGATAATGCCTCAAGTTCATCTATGAAATACATGGCAGTGAGAAAAATGCGAAACGGCACTGAATATTGCACACAGTACACAGTATTATCACTTTTACGCAAATTATCTAAAAAAGAAATATTTTCACTGAACTCTTTATGCAAAGAAACATATTCACATATTCATTTTTGAGATGATGTATATGTTTTTGTCCACTGACACTATTAAGGAATATACACCAAAATATTTTTCCTCGATCAACTTTATTTTTACCAACTGAGAGGAATAAAATGAACACTAAGAAAATATCAGAAATTAATATAATAAGTGCGTTGTCTCGCACGAGCATTAATGAAGAAAAAGTATCTTCATAGTGTAGACTTACTTTGTTTACTACTCATACATTTAGTGTGAATACCACCCAATAGTGCAAATATTCTCCCAGCTCTTGAACACAAATGAAGGCTACTGTTTATAAAGTCTTCGGTTTTGGATTGAGTAACTTCTGATACAAAGACTGGTGCACCTTAATTATATACTTTTTTTGCGTTTACCAAAGTTCAACACGCATAATGACGCATAATGAGCAACATTTTTAACAAATTCTCTCTTTAATATGTGATCGGAGTACTCCTCTTTTCTCTCCTACTACTCCCTGAACTTGTATTTGGAATATATAATCAATGCACATCAAACGTACTTAACACAATCTAACCTAAAGCACTGATATTGTAATGTCCCGGAGAGATATAAATGGACGCCTCTCAGATATTCCGCCACGGCTTCTGGGGTGTGGGATCACCGAACGCTAACACTATGCTGAAAGGCAAATCTCAATTAGTAATACATGAAGGTATACGGAAAGGAAACTTCACAAGAGCGGATGAGTAGTATACGCCCGCCTGTCTGAAGACGTGCAATATACCAAGGATGGAAAAGAGATCTTGTCCGCCTGTTCGAAGGCGTAGTACCTCAATGAAATGTTAAACAATTCTCCTACAATCTGCAAGGTTAGAAGAATTCAGACATTACTGTGTCATTTACATACAAAGAAAATAAAAGGACAAATTGAGAAGAGTCTTCTACAAAACTAAGTACAAATTAAAAAAACAAAAACTCAATGTTATAATATTAAAAATAAACGTTTCAGAGGGAGAAAATAATAAATCAGTATAATGATAATAAAGGTACAAATTTTAGTACAAATATCCCTAGCATCACAGAATATCGTGCAAATATCGGCTCAATACTGGGCCAGTAACGACTACTATCGATCAAGGTTGGCCTAGTATTGGCCCGATATCCTATGCTGCTAGGAATAGAAAGCAATTAAAGACCATTATATAGAAACCTTTAATCAACAAAAGTTAACTTAATTAACTAACCTGGAATTAGAATAAGATAAACAATTAAATTCTGAACAATGTAAACAGCTAATAATGCCTTTTACCTCTGTTGAGATTCTGACAGGTTTACAACGACTAATAAAAACATTGACGGGAGAAATGGACGAATGGACAAGTAACACTATTTCAAGTGGACACTCAGATCTAGAAGAGATATACACATTTAAAATCGGCATAAATCTAAGTTTGTATGTAAAATATTAGGTGCCATTGGCCGGTGGTTGAAGAGAAATTGATGATACAATAGTCCGATTCTTCTCTGTGGTATAAAAGTGTTGAAAAAACATTATATTTTTTAATTGCTGAAACAAATGGAAAGCAAATACGCAGTAATGGGTTCTGGATAGAAGGCGCTTCCTTGTGGAGGGCATATTCTTCATGGTCGCCATCTTGAAGTCCGCCATATTGAATCTCGATTGATTTTCTTAAATGGGAGGTCGTGTAATATGTCATTCTGGGCTAGAATTTTACGAGAAATACATTTCTGAAGTTAATTTTGCTGTAAATGTATTGTGAGAGTAAGAGTATTGCTAGCATAGGGTAACAATACAATAGCCTAGAAACACCCATTGTTTCTTCTCGAAATATCGACGGAAATGGAACAAAGTGCATACAAATTGCTCCTGAGTATAGTGCCCTATCAATATGAATTTGTACGCGTTTGGGTTTCATATCCGTCGTTATTTCAAGGCAAAATATGTGTTTCCAAGCTATTGTATTATTACCCCAAGCTAGGGTCAGATACCCTTATCTCTCACATTATTACATTTACAGCAAAACTGGCTTCAGAAACGTATTTCTTGTAAAATTCTAGCCCAGAATGACATATTACACGACCCCCTTCCCATTTAAGAAATTCAATCGAGAATAAATATGGTGAACTTCAAGATGGCTGCCATGAAGAATATACCCTCCACAAGGAAGCGCTTTCTACCCAGTACCCATTACTTTGTATTTACTTTCCACTTCTCTCAGCAATTAATGAATATAATGGTATTTCAACACTTTTATACCACTCTCCACAGAGAAGAATCTGACTATTGTATCATCAATTTATCTTCAACCACTGGCCAATGGCCCCTAATATTTTACACACAAACTTAGTTTTTATGCTGGTTTTAAATATGCATGTCTCTTCTAGATCTGTGTGTTCACTCGAAATAGTGTTACTTGTTAGACCTAAAATTTCATAAGTTATTAGTTCCTATTTTAGTTGACTTATATAATTACATATGGAAATACTGCAAAATTGGCAGTAAGTTTGCTGACACGATGGGCAAACTAATAAAAAATGTTCAGTCAAATAAGCAACCAAGATATCGCCTAAATTTCTCTCTATAATTTTGACATAAACTGATGAACAAAGTTCTTTCAAGACGTTTAGCTAAGATAATGCCTATTGTCCGGATTTTCTAACTTATCACGTATATTTACCAAATCAAGGAATGTAATGTATATATTAAATAATGGTAATAGTGCTAATTGGGCATTGTTCTCTTGTGACGCTCAACAGGTATTTGTTTATTTACCATTACCCTATCTATATCACTTGATGGAAAAAGTAATATTTCCTAAAGCTTTCATAAATATTGTCAAAACTATGATAATGAATTGTAAGTTGTTCTTGAACGTTAATCATCAAATATTGTCAGGTATTAATATAAATAACGGGATGAGTGAATGTAATGTTATCATTGGGATACTTCAAAATATTTCATAAAATGTAGGTATCATCCTTTATTGAAACAATTTTAGTAAGTAAGTAAGGTTTATGCATCATGAAGGTATCATTGGATAAAATGTTTCACGGGACATAACAGAGGAAGCTCATAATTAAATAATCTACTAGCAATCAATTGTACGTGATATTAACAAAGCTATTTTAATGTTTTCCCCAAAGCAGAGAATTTGTAGATGAACAACAGGATATGATCTCACCTGGTAGTTTTAAGATTTGTCATGATCACTCATTGAAGAAAAAGAAATCAAAGACTTGGTTTCTCTTCGCACCTGAGAATTCAAGCGCAAGGCACCTGAGAATTCATAACATACGCTCTGAATGCTATATAACAAGAACTCATTAAACAACGATTAACGCCTGTAATTTCCAATAGAAGTATTTCAGAGACGTGATTATATGAAAGTTTAATGTTGAAAACAAGTGTTAAGTACCATGTTCAAAATATGGATACGTGATTAAATGAGAAAGCAATAAGGTTAATAATTCCCGTTTCCTTCATCTCTTTCTGATGCAAACATCCTTCTTATTTTACTTTCCCAATTTCGGAATAACAACGTCACGTGTAAACGATGAGAAAGCACATGACAGTCTGAAAAACTGATAGAATAAAACCATAACCTTCGTTATTTCTGTAGCTTAGTAGTTAAGCAGTAACAACAGTAGTTACCAAAAGATACAGTCAAAAGTGTACAAAGACTCTGTTATTTCTACGATTGAACTTGGCCTGAATTTGACATTTGCAATGTCTTTGAAAGACAGTTAAAATTGATCATGGACAATACAGCAGTTAGAAGACTTGCTAATAACAATGAGCGACAAGCCTGAATACTTCTCCGACAAACATCTAGTAGCAGTACCAAATGTGCTCAACAGTTAATACTGTTTAAACACCTTCAGTTCATAATTTTAAATCAGATGAGTTGAGATCTCTTTTTAAATATGGTTAATTTTGATGTAATCTCTGCTATGAGTATTATGGATTTGTATAAATTTGTATTACGTGTTTTGATAATATCTTCTTAGATGATTCGGGCGGCATTCCTCCGGTATATCCCGATGTCTTCAGTAAATACTTAATATAGTGTACTCATATATATTACCGTTAGTTTCCTTCACTCTCTGTAAATGTTACCCGTAATATTAGCTCTTAGAGTACTCGGTACTTAATCCCTCTTGCAACCTCGCTTATGCTGCGCCACTCAGAATTATAATGAGCGAGAAACCGGCATTACTATTACATCAAGAAGATCCCATTTGTAGCTATTTCTTTGGAATTGGACTAGCCCCTATTTTAAATCAAATTAAAAAATATATACAGGATGTCCAATGTGATGGTGTTAATATGAAACTAATTAATTACGTGAATGACACGAAGTGTATATTACGGTTACCTCACAAACTTGAGATTGCTCTAAACACAATGCAAAAAAGAAATCCAGATTATAGGCATTAAATTGTAAATAAAACAAAAATAATGGTATTTGATAAAAACCCAAGAAATAAAATATTTTTGACAATGCAAAATCGTGAATAAAATAACCATACTAGAAAAGATTGGTACGAAACATGAGAGACACGATAAATTACAATGAAAAGAAATGTGCAGAGCTACTTTTCACGATTTGACAGAATATCAAGACTATTTCAAATATCTAATATCCGTGTCCAATTTCTGAATGTTTATGTATTGACTAAATGCGTATATACATGCTACAATTTGTTTCCGCTATAGAATATGATAAAAGCACAATTAATTAAATTTACAGGTCATTTTTTCAATAGGAAATCCATTTTGAGAGTAGAGAGACTGTATTTGCCAATAAACAAAGGAGATCTAAGCTTTAAATATATAAATGTACAAGAGGAGGCTTTGTTACCTCATCGTTCCTTATTTTATACCTTATGTCAGGATACTAAATCTTTTTCCTGTCAGATAATTACGCAGGTATTAAAAAATTGAAACAACCACACCAATCAATATTAATGCATGGAAAGACGATATTTTTAATTTAAGGGAAACATTAATTGAAATGATGTATTCTTTGGTTGCTAAGATATCGGTTGAAGAATGGAATGTTAAACAATTATATTGGTATACAATGAACACGAAAAGCACAGTAGAAAGAAAATAAAAAAAATGGTTATAACCAAACAAGAATGAGACAAATAGAGTACAATTTGAATAATTCAAGGGGAAATCTAATTTACATCAACTAATGCTTAAGTTAGTTCGCAATATTTTTGAAACAAAATTTACGTTATTTCAAAAAGGAATCACTTATGACCCTCTATGTGAAAAATGTAAAATTGAATTCATCTAAGGCTCAGGCCGATGAAAAAAAATGCTTTAAAGCACCGTGTGCTCAACTGTAATCATAACAACCAAAATCTGAGGAAACTACATAAAGAAAATGGAACGCATTACAAGGGAAAATTATAATTCAAGAACTGTGGAACAAATAATATTTAATTTAAATTTTGATCATTTTTCTTCACACAAGAAATAAATTTGGGGTATTGTTGACTTTGCAAACATTTCAAACTCTATTAATAGAAAGGGAACAAATACATTAGAAAGATATATTAATCAATTGCAATTAAAATATTTGAGGTACACAGGAGACTAACGAAATATCTTGCTCATTATATAAGGGCAATATAATAATTGTATATTGTAAATTTTGGTTAATTAATTTGGCTTTTATAACAATTTATAGATAAAATAAATATATATATATTTAAAAAAAGACGGCAAGACACTGAACTTCTAACTCAGCAACCCATTCTCAAATCTCGCTGCAACAATAACTTTCTTTTTTTTTTTTTTTGCTACTAGTACCGAAATCAACATCGTGTGTTGTGTCGATTTAAAACAAAAAAGTATTAGTCTCGCTCGGCCATCGAAAAGTGTTTGATAACCACAGGCATTTTTTACTGTGTACTTCAAGTTCTATTAAAACGGCTTTATCTTCCTTTTCGTCTTCTCTTCCAATCAATACTACTACTAAAGAATTACTACTACTTTAATCGTCATCTCGTCGCGTTTCGGCCCGTATATCTTTCTCAAAACCTTATTTTCAAACACTCGTAATTTATGTTCATTGGCTAGGGTCATACTCGAACTTTCTCTACCGTGAAGTATTACCGGCAGAATAACCGTTCTGCATATTTTCAGTTTTAATTTCCTTGATATTAATCGCGATGTTAGAAGTTTTTGACTGAATAGAAACATGCATTGCTCGACTAAGCGACTTTTTATTTCTTCCGTGACATCATTTTTGCTTGTTACGTATGCTCCCAAGTATTTAAATTTGTTTACTTTCTCTATGACCTCATCCTTAATTCTTATGTTTTTATTTCCTTCATTCCCTGTGTTTCGGCTTGTTATCATGTATTTTGTTTTATCTATGTTTACCTGTAGACCTATCTCATCGAATGACTGAGTACTGAATACATCGAATACCGAATGACAGAGTACTAAATTATAAAATGCTGTCTGGTCCACTTAAGCCAAACTTCTGAGAGTAATTTTGCAATGGGCGTACAAAGACTACAGAAGTAGGATACCCTCTCATTCACATCCAGCCAGATGTCAACAAGGGAAGAGTTAATGTAATTAAGTTGACGTTCTGTCACCTCCAGGACCACAGTCAACTTCCGCGTATTTACTTCGACAGAAGGCTGACAGAATCTCCAAAGCAGTTTGCGTCTAGAATTGCACGTAACTAATGAATTTGAGCTCTAAAAGTCAACAGTGAAGAATGTTGGCAAGTCCGTCTACCCTGCTTCCGGTAATCTAGATCAGCAAAGAGGAAAAACAAATTAGTTTATTTTAAATTAAGTGTAAATATAATACAATTACTTACATCTAAAGCATCACTAAGATATGAAAATTTGATCTATAGGACCCGTTTCTCTCAAGTATATGTAATTAATCTTCAAGTATTCACAAAACTGTGTTTTAATTTTTTTTTTTTTTAATAGCTGCACGTTTTAGTTTGAAATGTTTTCTAACAATGGATTATGGTCAAATATTCAGTACTGAACTCATTTTATTTAAAACAAGCAATTGCCTCTAGTTTCACGAAAATTTAAACAAAACTAAAAAACAATGAAGTTTCGAAAATAATAATAATTTAATATTACACAGAAAAATACTATGACAATTACAGATAAGCAGTAAGAAAACTGTCATAAGGTGTGATTTTTGTCTCACGTGACTTCCATTTAAAATGTCGTTAGGAAATATACTACTTCAAAAATATTTCCAAAATTATGAAATCAGAATTTGAAAGAAGAATTTAAGAAGCATCACAGCATTAAATTATTTAATTTAAATGTCGTGAATAATAAATTCTTGACTATGCATCGTTTTCGAAATAAATTACACTACGTTGTCAAAATATCCGGATTGCATCCTTGATTTGTTATAAATATAGGACTGGTCCATCTACAGTATAGTAAAGCCGGGCAAAGTGGCACACTTTTTATTTAGTGCGTCATTACTTTGGAACAAAAAGGGATAACTAAATGTTTAATACTCAGATGGAAACCTAGGAATCTCTTCAACATTCTACTGGGAATGAGAGTAAAATATTAAAAATCGTGGATCACAATTGATATTTATTAAAGGTGTGTGATAAATATCAATTGCACCGTGTCATAATGTCATAGGCAACTACAAGTATTTTATTTCCCACCTGAACTCACTCACGTACAAAGTTTTCTCTGCTCTACCAAGCAGCAAGCGTATTTTCCATTACGACATAGAGTTGCAGTTACTAACCTCTCTACAGTGGTACCAACAGTAAATTTTCTCATTGTGCGTGTGTTCGAAAACAACGAAATTTCTATTCCGACTATACCAAGTTCCCGTCTTTCCATTATATACACGTAAATACTGGGTTATTATAGGACAAAACTGCCCCTATAATCACTTTGCCATTAAGGCAGAGCATTTTGGTGCTGGTATTGTCTGAACAGGTTATTAATTTACTTTACTTAATAAAATTCTCAATTCAAAAATGTTGTTCATAACATCACCTACGAACAATGGAACTCGTGAGTCAGATCTCGCTCCATATGAGCATTCATTAGGTGCTCGCAGACTAGTGTCCGAGACTTCTCGATAAGTTCAAATATTTGCTAGTACATTTGTCGATTTGGGCACTCTTTAGCTAGATTGGATGCATCTAAGAAAGACTTCAATAGATATATACAAGTCATTATAGATATAAACAACAGAAGTAGATTGCGGAGGTTTTCTGAGTGACATTTTTACAGGAAACTATAATTAGATGTCATATGAGCAACAAATTCTCTTCTGAAACCATCTGTCAGTGATGTAATAAATGAATGAAGAAGGAACATCAGCAGTACTATGATCAGAGAACATACAAAATGGGATCGAAGAGTATTAATGAGCGTTGAACGGAAAAAATTCACGCCTTTAAACATCACTCGAGTGTTACAACAAGCTTTTGAATTAGTCTGCTTGCACTAACACAATTTTACGCGAGCTTCATGCTATGAATTTTTCATGACCGGATAACCACATGTATTCATTTGATACTAGAAAACGGACTATTTTCCGTGAAGGTTCTCTAACTGGCAATCTGGTGTGAGAGTTTAGAAGTAAAGAATGCCTCAGAAACGTTATTCGCTTGAAGTTCTAGTATCCACAGAGACGTTTGGTAGAGCATGCTCTCGAATCGTTCTCATGGTACAGCTTTGGATAACTGATTACAGCGATTGGGTACTGACTGTTGAAGGTTGCCGTATCATTTTATATATTCATGTCAACCTTTCTTTCCTATATCTGAGGATGATTCATTGTTGTTTACCAGCGTGCAGCAAACAAAATGTCTTCCACTATGATTTTATTCAAAGAAGGTACTACAACTTGATTGGTCTGCTCAGAATACAGATACTAGACTTTTTTTT
>JAGDQP010060561.1:0-12187 GCA_022664845.1 Lepisma saccharinum
TGCTAAGCTTGCAAACTTATTTAAATCTTCTTGTCTTGATTTGCTAAGCTTGCAAACTTGTTTAAATCTTCTTGTCTTGATTTGCTAAGCTTGCAAACTTGTTTAAATCTTCTTGTCTTGATTTGCTAAGTTTGCAAACTTATCAAAATAAGTTTGATTCGATCACTTTTAAGTCAGGTGAAAATTGCTATGTGGGTATGCTAAGACAAAGAGCAAAGGATAGATCGGGCCTTAACGTGCCTTGATGGACATCGAGCTTTCGATGAACTAATTTACAATATCTATATCCATTGCTGTTCATCTTTTCATCTATACATACAAATCTGAAGTCAGTTTCCCTATATATGGTTTCGTGCAAGCACTACCCTGCGTTCCTGACCTGAGTGTATGAAGTAAAAAAAATACCAAAAAGGAGAGTTGTAGCGTCACCAGGAATGCAAACAAGCGTGTACATAGGGGTCACTGAACACAAATCTGAAGTAATTTTTTGTGTAGCTGTTTCCGTTTGGAGCTAGTGTATTTTAGAAGCTGAATGCAAAAACACCACATAAGTAGGGATAAAACAAGGTATCTAAACAAATATCTGAAGTAAGTTTCTTTTTGGTTGCTTTCGTTCAGGGATTCCGCCAGGATTTTCAGTGTAGGAGTGGTCAAAATTAGGAGAGTATATAAGTAGAGTTTTGTACGGTTTCTATTGATTTTTTACTGCAAAAAATTTTAAAGTTCGGGGGACTTCTCGAGAATTTTTTTTTGGGGGGGGGGGGTTCTGGCGAAATCACTACTTTCGCTTACGCCCTAGCTTATTCCTACAGAATATCAGACGGGTAGACCGACTTAAATTAACAAAGAACTAAATACTTATTTTGGGTACCAGCTAAAAAGTAGTAATAAAAAAAATATCAATATCCAGATATATTTAGTTTTTCATTTTGTTTTATATATCCAATCCACGCATGCGTGCACCTGGTGATGTATGAGGAAAAACAATGCATTCTGATTGTTGTTGATTGTTCTTCAATCTTTCCCATCCCCGCAGCACAGCAAGAAATACTCAATCTGTTGTTTTGTTGTGTCACGACTCTTAATAATGCGAGAGAGAGACTTGCGTGATGGCGATAGGTGCCATTTTTCTCGCAGCTGGAAGAAATTCCAGAAGCTTCCCTGGAAAAGTCAGACATTCATTTTTTTTCAATCGCTTCAGGTCTTTAAGTTGTTAGAGCTTCTTCAATCGTCACCACTTAACAACACAATTGCCGTTCCTATCAGTTTACACAAGTACATTAACAATCAGTCATTGTTGCCGAACAAGAATGTATGTACGAAAGATAAATACTGTTATAAAGTTAAGGAGAATTTATGCTTATAACATTTTCTGGTTGCAGAGAGTGTTAGTTACGTGGATAGCGTTCTTCTTTTGTTCTTGTCCAGTGCCATCATTGAATAGTCACTGCTAATTCTGTAATAACTAAGTACAAATATTAATTTTTCACTTTTCACAATTTGAAATAATATTTACGAGTGTTTTCAAGGTAAATAACCAGTGGCGGATTCAAGCAATTTACTTAATTGACGGAAGCGATAAATAATGGCTTTATTATATGCTGGCAAATCAAGATAATATGGAAACTTGTATGTACGTACAAGAGAAAATCAATGGTTTATCTTTCCTTTCTTTTCTTGCTTGCTTAATTGAATTTATCATGATGTCTCATTCCCGGTAACATCGTCATGCTGAAACTATTCTTATGGACAATTTCCTCAAATCAAAATGTCTTTTTTACCGTTTCTTGAGTACATGTTTCTGTTTGAGCTTTCAGCATTGTTACAGGTGTTAGAATACTGAATATTCTCCAAACAAAAGTACTAGAATAGCTAACTTGATGGTACAGTCAATTAATTCTAGGACTGAGATTCTTCCGAAAGAGCGTACTAAGACCTTCTACTACTCAGTGCAGCAGGTCATATTCTCGCTTATCTAGACACCGTTTTTTAGAAAGTACGTGTTATCGGAAAGACCTCAGTGTTCCACCCATTGTTGTAGAGACTTATCGCCATTTCTTTCTAACACTGTTGAACTGAATTTTCTTCATAATAAAGACAGAAATAAACATGGACTAATAGAAGCTATTTCAAGTATTTTTTGTTACACTGTTTCAATTCACGTGGAAATACTCGGTCATTATTTTCAGAGATACCAGAAAGGGAGTGGATTGAAATATTGCTGAATGATAAAATTTAGTATTTTCGAAGTTTGATGCAGTATATAAACATGTGTAGTGGGACCAAGGTTTATAAAATAATCCACAATTAGACGCTGTTGACTGCTAATATGACATCACCATGGAAATAGGCAGAGACCAGCACAACGTGTATCGGTTGCTCAAGGATTTATAGACTAAACAAATAAGATACAATAAGTACTTACGTGCCTTGTTTCTTGTGTATTTCATTTTAGAATAGGCATGTCATTGGTGGTAACGTTATTTTGAATCGTATTGAACAAAACTTAAGATTTTAACCAGGGAAAGGAACAAGATGGATTTCGTCATGGATTTAGCACACGATGTGTAACGAATAACCAGTCCGAACACTTCTTCAGAATCGAACTTTTGTTCCATTTGACCTGTCCTACCTGAGAAATTCTTCAGAGTAAAACCTTCTGGGAGCTTCAGCTACTTCCTGTGGAACTACGTCATCCTCCGTTCTGTCTGCATTCTTCACCATGCGAAGTATAATCGAAGAGGCGTGCCAGTTGTTCGCTGATTCAACATCTCTTTTCCAATTAATGTATTGAATAAATCTCGACGAGCGAACGTCTTGGCCAAATTTACCTCGACGCACGAAAGAATAGTACGTAATTACCTTAAGTAGTGTAACGAACCAATAACATTTAACAAAGTCATAACACAAATTAGCATATATGTACATTACAATGGTCTATGGAACACCAGATTTTTTTGAAGACCTGGAGCTAGTCTGCCTATGAAATACACGTTTTAATCTAGATAGACTCATGTGTTTCAGCACACGCACGCACACGCAAATTTTTTTTGTAACTCCACACGAATTTTGAGTTATAAGACAAATGTAGTAAGAAATGGAGTGTACGCATATTTTGAATACAGGACGAATGCTACCCAACGTCACACAGATGTGTACTTTAAAACATGAATTACTTGGCATGATCACTTCCTGACATTTCCTTCTTTACTCGCTAAGACTCCGAATAAACTCTTAAAAAGCTGCACACCTCGTAGATTTTAACTCATATATTTAGAGCGAGTTAGTACATATCCGCATGTTGCAGCCGTACACACACACTATCATATCCGCCCAAAACAAGTTTTCAAATGGATGACAGGCACGTTTCTTTTTTTTTAGGTAGATTTCGAAGAAAATATACCTATTGAGATCGGTACGATATGAAAGTGTATATTTATTTATATATATAACTAACTAACTAACTCTATGGCTTATGGAACTCGCAAGTTCATCGCCGCAGTAACAAACGTTCGCCATTGGATTCTATCCTGGGCAGTATCAAGCCAGTTTTCATCACGAACACCTACTTCTCGAAGATCTCTTCTAATATTGTCCTCCCAACGACGTCTCGGTCTTCCCAATGGCCTCTTTCCATCGGGCCTTCCAACCAGAATAGAATATAATCTTCGTTTTTTCTCCATCCGAGCTACATGCCCTGCCCACCTTAGTCGTCTCGATTTCATTATTTTTAGAACATCTGGTGAATCGTACAGTCCATGGAGTTCTTCATTATGCAGTCTCCTCCACTCTCCAGTCATCTCGTCCCGTTTCGGCCCATATATCTTTCTCAAAACCTTATTTTCAAATACACGTAATTTATGTTCATCTGCTTGGGTCGTACTCCAACTTTCGCAACCGTAAAGTATTACCGGCAGAATAACCGTTCTGTATATTTTTAATTTCAATTTCCTTGATATTAATCGCGATGTTAGAAGTTTTTGGACTGAATAGAAACATGCGTTCCCCGATACTAAGCGACTTTTTATTTCTTCAGTGACCTCATTTTTGCTTGTTACGTATGCTCCCAAGTATTTAAATTTGTTTACTTTCTCTATTACCTCATCCCTAATTCTTATGTTTTTAATTCCTTCATTCCCTGTGCTTCGGCTTGTTATCATGTATTTTGTTTTATCTATGTTTACCTGTAGACCTATTTCATCGCACGCTTCTACTAAGACATCGGTGTTGCTTTGTAGTGCATCTATATCGTCCCCTATTAAATCTACATCATCCGCGTATACAAACAGTTGATTCAAACCATTCAATGATAGTCCCTTTTTGTCCCCTTTAATTTTTAAAATCGCATATTCTAACGCGAAGTTAAACAGTAGTGGTGACAAGGCATCGCCTTGTTTCAATCCGTTGCGAATCTTGAAACTATCTGACATATTATTACCTATCCGTACTCTGCTTATGGGGTCGCTGAGACACATCTTCACTAGTTGAACCAATTTTTTCGGAATTCCAAATCGTATCAGGATACTGTATAACTTGTCCCTTTTGATAGAATCATATGCTTTCTTAAAATCAATGAATAGCTGATGAACCGTCCCATTGTATTCCCATTTCTTCTCCAAAATTTGTCTCAAAGCAAAAATCTGGTCCAACGTGGATCTATTTCTTCTAAATCCACATTGGTGATCTCCAATTATTTCATCTACGTATACATTTAGGCGTGTTAACAGAATATTACTTAATACCTTGTAACAGGTTGGAAGTAACGAGATTCCGCGGTAATTATTGCATTCCGACTTATCGCCTTTTTTGTAAATCGGAACAATTATTGATGTTTTCCATTCCTTTGGGAGCTCCTCCTTTCTCCATATAGCACTTATCAATTTATGTAGTTCCTTGGTTAGTGCCGTTCCTCCTGTTTTAATTAATTCGGCTGGAATATTGTCTATTCCTGGTGATTTGAAATTTTTCAATTTCTTAACCGACATTTCGATCTCGATCTCGCTAGGTTCGGGAATCCACGGTTCTGCAGTATGAATTTCAAATTCCTCGCCATCTTGGATCCAAAATGGCGGAATTAAAAATCCATTTTCCACACCGTTTGAGCTAGAGATACGAAATTTGGCATAAAGGTGCATTATGACGAGTAGCTTAGGGAAATATCACAAGATTTGGGAAAAGTCGCCATCTTGGATTTAAAATGACCGCCCAAAATCCCATTTTGCACACCCTTTGAGCTGGATAAATGAAATTTTACTTGAAGTTGTACTATCACAAGTAGGTCACGACAAAATAAGAAAACTTTCAAAAAGTCGTCAACTTGGATCCAAAATGGCCGCCCCAAAAACCCAATTTCCAAATCATTGAAGGTAGAGAAACGAAATTTTCAATGAAGGTGTATGACCAAGAGTAGGTTACAATAAATGGGGCAAATCTTCCCTTTGGGGGCGCAGCCAACCGTGGGAGGGTGAAGATGTACTCCGTGGTGGTGTAGTGCTGCAGGGAGATTTTGGTTAAGATAAAGGAGGCGCATCCTCTCAAAAGCACTGAAGTTGGGGGGCGAGCCCCGGCTCCCAGCGAAACTTCGAAATCTACCTCAGCCTATAGGCCTACCGAAAGGGATTTTTTCACTTAGCTATTATATACTATCATTGGTTTTTGAGTATTTCTTCACAGATCACAAAACCCATTTTTGGCCAGCTACTTCTTGATTTGGTTCACAGTGCAGTTTTGTTGTCCATCTTCCATCTGTTCGTCTCGGTCCATCTCCACTTCACCCTCTTTGTAGTCTTGATTACATCTTCTACCTCTGTTGGTGAATGAATACATTCATTTGTCTTCCTGGTCCTGTCATGTGAATGAATAGCTTAATCCTCTGTTTTAAGGTCACTTCCGGATTTTTGTAGACAGGCTGCTCCTAGTGTTCCCCATTAGCTATAGTTTAACGCAGCATCTCAGACACACAGGCATTCCTTTTTTTTATATAAAATAAGTTAGCAACCCTGACAACTGGAGTGCTTAGATACGGGAACACCCACGGTATTTTTCTATAGTGACGAATAATGTGTATACTAAGTTTTGGCAAGAGTATGTCTAATGATATGAAAGTAAATTGAAAAATTGAATATTACATTTTTAAAGATGGTTGGCAACACTGACTTACTACGTCAAATCAGACGGTTCTGGTAGCTGGGAGCTAGTCTAGGCAGCGACTTTTTCAACGACATCTGAGACTTGTCTCTACACTTTGTGGTTCATAAGCAATATTGTAAGGGGGAGGGCACTCTGAACATTTATTATCAAGCATTATCAGTTACATATTAAAATAACGTTACAGGAAATAAAAGTCTATGGATGTTTTAGAAGTTCAACATTTAACCAAACCTTCCAAGAATTCTAATTCGCGTCTGAACAATGACATGTTTTTTTAGAATGGTAGAAAATGTAGAGTGTTGACATGTATTCAGAGTCCTCTCATGAGTGTGACGTAACTGAACAAAAGTGGAAGTGACTTCCCATTCGATTTCGAGATAAAGTTTCCAATTTGGAACCCAAAATTGATTCATGTCAGTAGGAAATACAATTAATATTTCGCCATAAATATATAGACTATATATATATAAAAAAAAACAACGATGCATTAAAATAAAATTTATTTTTCGGAAGATGTTTTGCAACAATTCGGTGAATATTAGAAGTTAGAAAAAAAAATGATTCTTTACGGTTGCCAGTGTTGCCAACCTAGTATTTTTTTTAAATTGGCACTACGTCAGTTTATGGGAAATTTGTTATCTTTTAATGGTGGTAAACATAATATGTGAAGCACAGAACTCGGTGTGCCGTTAAACGTTGAAAATGAACTTACGAAATATTTCACCTGCTTTATTGTTCACAGTTTGCAATGAATCAGTTGATTTGTTGAACTTCACCTAAACGAGATGGCAATTTTGTAAGGACAATATAAGTGATTCTGAGAAGCTGAAGTGTTCGTAGGTTATAATTTTCTTCCAACTGTGAGTTATACCAAGATCAATTAGTTACAATAAATACCTTTTATCAATAACAATGAATCACCAAATATATCTTTTTCATGAAATTATTTCCTAAACTTTTTAATAAGTTGTATTAATTACCAAATATACAGTAAATTGTTCCCTTTATAGATACTACAGTTACATAAATAACCGTTAGATGGCAAATGTTAATAGAAGTCTATCTCAAGATATATATTGGGAAAATGTGAATCAAACAGGGCTACGTTAGTTTCAGGAATTAACGGGAAGTATTGTAAAAATCCAAATTTGCAAGCCGTTGGAATGAACAGACATTTAAGAAAAAGACTTTGTAAAAAAAAATATCCCAGAAACCGCAATTCTTATAGTGTTGCAAAGATTGAAATTGTGTAGTTAGAAAGTAATCACAGTCAGTTATACAGTTTCGAATAAAGTTAATTTCTTGTTGGGTTCATTACCTTCTGGGCGTCTTGTAATATGAGACGCTTTGGGGTATTGGCCTTCTCACCATTGTAATGGAAGTAAACTTATGTTTGTTAGAATATTCCTATGCTTGTCTCAATTCTAAGCGATCTGAGCGACTGTACCTTCGTCGTCCATGTGTGAAGGGAGACCCCCAGCAGAGATTTGCAATGATTACTGCTTCAAGAGAAAAACAAGAACTCAACGGAAATTATAATATAAGGTTAGGATAATACACAGAAAGATGAGTAAAGTCTTTACATACCATTTAGAAGTATTCTTAATATGACAGTAAACGTCCTCTTACCTGACAAAAGAGCATCACTTCTAATTTCACAAAATTGCAACTTCATCTCTCAGGTGTGCTCACTAACAAGGAAGCGAAAGCCGTTGCCATAGATACGACGCGACGTGGAAGTCATACGTCATAACACACTATTGTCATTTTCTTTTTATCTGCCTGTCTACAATACAGGTCATTCGTCAGCGAGAATCAAATCGCGCGGAAAATTTATCTCTTCAAGGTGAGAGGGTTGAGGATGGGGTAGCCGCACTCATCGAACAGTAAAGAGAGAGAGAAAAGTGGGGAGGTAGCATCATCGTAACCCCCTTTCCGTTATTTAAAGCGCTGTTTCCACCTGCCCAAATCCAAACTCTTGAACATAGCAGTTAGTTAGACTATGACGTTACTATGGCAATACCAGGGAGCCTGTCCAAACAGATGGGTTCCTAATGTGTTAGAGATAAGGATATTCCTCAACAGAATAGCCTTGAGACTTTTTTTTTCAAGAGTGTTGAATGTCGAAGCACAATCCAATGAATTGAAAGAACTAGAAAGGTTGTAGTACATAAAGTTATACTTCCTTTGTGTTTTTACTCATAAAAACATTTCGCAGTGCTTCACCATATGTCTGCATCCGTTTGTGTAGACAGAGAATGATGCCGTTTCTACAACAAGCAAGTTCTGAAGTCAGACTTAACATTACTGCTATGTCAAATATCAGGGCCTGATCTAGGGGCACAAAAGGGGGAAAGCGCCTAGGGCGGCACGTTTAGGGGGCGGCAATTTAAATGACGTCACGAGTCAGAGACTCCACACAGGAAATCTCTTGAATTCAAGTCTTCTCATCCAATTCGTCCTATTTAGAACCTGTCCTATTTTTATTGAATTCAACGCAGTGATCTACCAATCACATCGCTAGTGACTTGAACACGTGACAACTGTGCTTCCGGAATGCTAAAAATTAAGATGTTAACATGGAGCAGGGAATTTTTAAAGCCTTGTTTTTATGATGCGAAATAAGGATATTATCAGAAAATCAAAATAAAATAAATGAAGTATCGCTACAAGAAATTCCATCGCATCTTGCTGAGGTAAAGTGTACCTGGTGTTTCTTCTGTAGTTTTTGTACAATCACTATTGCAATAGAAATTGATACAGAGCGTTTACTATAATTCCTAATAAAGTTTGTATAATTCCTATTTAGAAGCAGTAGGATATTAATATTTAAAGTGCAACTGAGTTGCTCATAATTTATGTGGAAAGGTCGAATTTTTATTTACTGTATGTAGGAAGTTCAAAGCTGATAAACCAAGAAGTTTCTGGGTACACTTTACTTTAGGGCATGAAAAAATGTAATCTTTTCCAACGTGTGTGGAAGGGCTGTAACTTAAAATATAACAAAGTTTCGAGTCATGGAAGTATTAAATTAGAGTGAAATATCGAAAAGTACTTGGAACTACTTGGCTGCTTCCACGTTGGTGAGCGAGCACATTAAACCATGCATCGCATATAATAAAAAATCTAACCTTATTTAACCCGCCTTTGCTTATTCAACATTGTGGCCATGATTTTTGTAGCAAATAATGTGTCATTCATAATACGACGTAATGCTATTAATATTCCGCCGCAACACTACAATCTGCATGTAGTAATGAACGCAAATAAATATATTCCGACACGAAGTGTCACGATTAGTATGCCTCCACATGGCGCTATCTTGATCAACTGGAGTGCGTATGTAACGAAATAATAATAAAATATGCATTTTCACTTTGGATTGTTAGTTGTCGTTAGATGTTTATAGAAGTGCGTGTAACCGGAAATAAATAAAAACTTATAAGAATTTAAAAGAGTTTTGAATAAAGCAATAAAAGTCGATGTTCGAGGCATCACCAACTACGGAATCGCAGCCGTTAATCAGGTTATTATTTTATTAAAAGCGACGCATATCATGTTTAACATTCACTCCATGTTCCCGCTTTCAACGCAGAAAGAGCAAATCGACTCATGTGCTTCGGGCTCCTTCACAATTCCCATTAACTTATCGAATCGTGTACGAGCACCATTCAAGCACTTTCAACACTACTTGGATACAACCTTTTGATTATTCCAGTTGGATCGTGTACGCACTTATCCAACTGCTTGTTCAAGAATTTGATTCTATGTTTATTGAATCGTGTACGAGGGGCTTTAGTAATAGCTTGCCACGACAGACTCCAGAGAAGATAACAAAAGTACACTACGTGATGCGAGACAATGTCGTGGCCGTCGCGTTGGCTGGTCATGTTTGTAGTGTATTTTTCTGATTCAAAATTATGTTGGGAGGAAAAATGGCTACCGGAAAATACCTTCCTATGTAAATTCTTGATAGGATGACTCCTCATATAAATCCAGCTTGAAAACTTACGATACCATGAAGAGTTTTCGTAAAGATCTAATGTTAAAAGGTTCTAATTGGTTTAAATGTAACCTTGTGATTGGTGCTTGAAATCGAGACAAGAAGGTGAAAGGAGGCACAAGCCATGCTTGGGTTTATGTGCCAGTTCGGTTGATTATATTGGTATGAGAGGACTCTGTTTTTGATTATATTGGTATGAGAGGACTCTGTGTTAAGTTTTTCCAACAAAAGTTAAAGTATACAGGAATTGTGAAGTTTCGAAATGGAAAAGAAACCCTGAATTTCTGAAAGTGGTGAAATTGTTTCTCGTAACTGATTAATATCAGGAGATATTGTGTGTGAATAGAAATAACGTTTTTATTTGTGAATGCACACACGAATCCATTTTCATGATTTTGTGGAACGGTAATTCCTGGTTAACAAGATCGAATGGAAAAGAGTGAAATGAGGATAGTGAGGGAAAATCCTTACAGTAAAATTGTTCTGGGAAAATAACAGTGAAGTTTCTGTGACTGATTGTCCTTTTTATGGAAATACTAAAATACCATATTTAGCGAAATATGCAGTATCCTTTTTAAGTAAGAGGTCGTATCCTTTGGAAATTTAGTTCGAATAAAATTTGGTGTGATATAATTCTATTTAGAATGGTTCTTAATAGTTTGCGAATTAAATGAAGGAAAAGAAAACGAAAAAGGATGTTTTGAAAATTTTGTCTAATGACAAGGTATGTATTTAAGTTATTTATCTGATTTGATTATAGAAAATTTCTTGTCTTGGATAGTTAAATTTTCCTTTGTCTGGATAATCAAATACTCTTCTTTCTTCAGAAAAGGTGAAAATATTAACAGGTTGTTTTTGTTAATGGATGAATTGTTATTTGATAATTATTTTTCTCCTGGGGTCAGGAATATTGCCCAGGAACGTGATTGTCAATTTTTTTTTTGTGATTTTCTGATATTCACGAAAAGAAGAAATTTCAGAAATAAAAGCTTTATTTTAATTTTTAAAATAATTCACATGTTTTCTTTTGAGTTGAGACTTCAGGAACACCCTATATTTGTAACATCGAGGTTGGATATTTTCTTTAGGTGTTTCCAGAGAGGCCTACTTAAGGAGACTTTTATACCAGGTAATTGCTTGATAAGTGATCAATTATCCCAAGGAATATATGATGAGGATATTGCTAAAAGACAATATGCTTCATACTAAAATTCTGTTATCCTCTACGTCCATATCCCTGATAACGAGAATTTTTGGTGATGTCTTAAAATGGTAAGAAAATTGCTTGGTAAGACAACACACATTACATGTTGTTTGACTAAAAAACGATGAAAATGGCGGCAAAATTTAACTCCCCCCCCCTCATAGGAAAATTTCTATATCTGGCACTGCATGTTATAGGTACACAGTAAGGTTATAAGTTCGTTAACATGTTATGGGTCGTTAGTTGAATCAAAGTAATAAATGATTTTGATTTCTATGACAATCTAGCGAAATTTAATTTACTCCTTCACAAAATCAATATATACATACAACACCAATACATAATTCACAGCCATATTCGATCCACTATTGAATGAGGAAGGAGTTGGTCTACTGCTCCCACGCTGACCAGACGTGTTGGGAGAGGAGAGCCGAAGCTCTCAACTGAGATCGCCACTGTCTTTTATTCACAGCAGCTCAGCAATTGCATCACGATGCTGGGTGGGCACCGTTCCAGATCCTCTCGCTTTGGAAAAAATTCCTTCTCAGACTCGGGACCCCACGATCAGCAGTCAGCGACGGTAACCACTAGACCAGTGGGGCCGCGACGGTAAAGGCACAGAATATGAGACCCCTTTTTATTTTACTGTATAAATGAAAGGAAAGCGAAGATAATCGAACGAACAGAGTAGATGATCACCACAAATTTGTTGTTGTTTTAACTTGGCAACACCCCAGGTTAAAGTAAAGGTCAGTGAAAATATATCAACATGGCAGGTCAAAGCCCCGATCATGTTATTTCTTATCAGTGACATGTGATAAAGATTAGAA
>JAGDQP010060562.1:0-12186 GCA_022664845.1 Lepisma saccharinum
ATATTACTACTCACAGTTGTGCGTGCAAGTATACCTGATTATCAAATGCAGCGTTCTTTTCCCTAATCTTGGTACATGTTTCTTTTACACGCAGCTAATTTAAATAGCGCAGCGTAACGACTCATTTTGGATAACATCGAAGCTTTCTGTTTAACGTTTTATCCTTATACATAGCACATAAAGGTATTGGTTACTTCTCTGGGTGAGTATGCATAGCTATAAAAAGACTTTAACGTTTCTTTATATCATATTCAAATTAATAAAAACATTTTTTTTTTATAAATCCCTATTGTGAAAACGATCAGTCATTTCGCATGAGAAAGTGTACTATGAACACTGTTAATAATCACATGCCGTACGAACACATAGGCCTACACTACGTTTATCTAGGTAATCCCTTCTTGAGCGACCTTCTTTTACCATGTAATCTAGCCGCGAACCACATAAGTAATTTTCTTGCTTATAGTACAGCTAAGAGTTTGTGCTACTTGCATGAAAACATTCTGCAGATACACTAGAAGACATAATATTTAGCATTGGGATCGGCGCATACTTTTGACGTACCAATAATCCTTTCTTCGCAATATATATTAAGGGAAAGGGATACCTTGGAAATTAACTGTCACAAGAAGCTTGAACCGCAGCAATGCTTGGAGTTCTGAGAAGAAGGCAGAGACAGGAAGACCAATCCGTTTGAGAGACCGGTAATACTGCAGTAAATTAACTTAGCTACTTGTGACCTAGGGCATTGGAATCGACTCAAAATGCTACGTTTTATGTTCCTATAGCCAGGAAACCCATAAAAGTCGTGGAAAATAACAAAAACATGGCTAATGTGAAACTTAAGATGTGCTGATGAACGGCACAAAACTCATGTTTAAGACGCGAAAAGTAGTCAGTTCTTGTTTCATACGCAATGTAAATTACGTGGTTCTCATTGTTTTTCTGGCTAAAATCAGAGGTTCTGACAAAGTACACAACAAAGAAGAGAGTATATGATGCCCATCCACCCCACTCAAATTGTCCCATGATTTTGCTACAAAAAAAGGAAAATCACGTTATTCCAACTGCATTGTACTGTATAAAATACACAAAGTTTCTAGAGTTGTTGGTCTAAACAGGGTTTTGATGGCTGTGTGCAACTAACAAATTTCCTGGCAGGAAAATTAAATAGTATTTCTTAGTTAACTAAGCCACCCCTCCCCCAAGCTCATTTACATTCTTTCTGCTAGGGAATTTGTTCAATTTCACAGAGGCATCAAAACAGTTTCAAAAACAACGAAAGTGGTTATTTCTTGTATTTTATAGAATAAATGCAGTGTTGAAACAACGTAATTTTCATTGTTTTTCTGGAGATTTTATATTGGTTTTGAAGCAAAATCATGGGATGATTCTGAGTGGGAGAACATATAGATCCCTTCTCTGTTGTGTACTTGTGGTCACATCAGCCTATGATATTAGTAAGAAAAACAATGAAAATCACATAATTTCAGACTGCTTTGTGTACTACAGAAACAAGGAGTAACTACTTTCGCGTGTTAATCATGTGCTTTATGCCCTTCCATTAGCACATCTTAAGTTCCACATTGCGCCACGTTCTGGTAATACTTTACAAGAGCTCCTTCTTTTTGTATGGCGTAGTATGTTGTTCATATGGAGTTATTTTGATTATTTGGCATCCAGAACCTCCTAAACCGTGTGCAGAATTAAGTGTTATAAGGACAATAGAAAAAATATTGAAAATTCTAATTTACGTAGTAGAACAGCAATCCATCCTGTTGGTTCCTTGTTTTGACTTCTGCAGTACATACGTATTAGGAAATGTAATAAAATTAGTGATCAAGGACACGTGGAGGTTAGGTAAGTCAGGTACGGTTTTTTTTATTGCACACTTGATTAACTCGTGTCTTTTCACGCTTTCGAAAATAGGATTTCCTGTAATTAGAAGGTAGCTGATTTTGGTGGTTTCGACGTGAGGTCACGCGTGGCGCTAGTGGACCGGTGAACAAGATCGCTGCCAGCAAAAAAGCATTTTGTAAGTGCGGTGTCGTACACGTAGTTGCTGTGTATGGCGTATTGATGTTAAATGACCCGTGTTACGAGTGCGGACCTAGTGACTACGAGATTATAGAAGTTTGTGCGACTCTTTATTTTGCAGAGAAAAACTTGTATTACACTGCCAAAAGAAACATGTATCTGGGAAAAGTAGGAAGAGACAGTTAGAGATTGTGAAACTTTATCTATCTTGTGCTCCTTTAAGGAATAGTTAATTTTTGTTTCGATACTAGGTTTTAAAATAATGTGAAGTTCAGTGATGTAGCACTCGGAACTCCTGAAAATGCTATGTTCTGCTTCCTATAGGCATGAAAGAGCCTAAAATGCGCGCAAAAAAGAAATTTGAGGTCGAATTTGTCATGTTACTGTCATATCACAATTTCCACTTTAGGTACGTTCTATTTTGCACGCATTTTAGTGTCTTTCATGGCTATAGGAAGCAAACCATAGCAGTTTCAGGAGTTCCAAGTGCTCTATGCCACAAGGAGCTCTTGTAATTACCCAGACTTTGTGTAGATTTCCTGGCTATAGAAATACAGCATTTTGAGTCGATTGCTATGCTATATGGCACAAGTAGCTAAACTGCAGTATTAAAGTTCATCAGTTGTTATCTACGAAACCCAAATTAAATTTATTCTTTCCACCTCCCTTAGGAGAAACACATATTGAGAAACTGATCTGTCAGTAAAAAAAAAAACCCTCATGTAACTAATTTGTGACTGTCTAGGATCCGGTAAAAATAAACCGATTTAAGCATCACTACACTCGACTACAGAAAACAATTCTGCAAAGTGCAAGGCTGTATTACATCAAGACAGTACTGAGCTAACTAATAGGCCTACATGGAATGTGTATTCTGGAGTTCCTAATTTTTCCTAGAATTTACTGTGAAAACGCGTCGCCAAGTATTTTCGTTCGTGGCACATCTGTCAAAGGAAATCACAAGGATTGTGCCATGTGGCAATAAAATACATTACGTCGTCACGAAACAAAGTTGAAATCATCTGAAGATTACATCTCTTATGCCTTTCACGTTACGTACTGTCATCGTGACCGACTTCATGCGTTGAAATCAACACTAGAACTATGCAGGATTGACAACTTGCGTAACGACCCTTTTGAAAACTGCAATACAGGCACTAATTCCGCAGTGTGCCATCCACCCAAGGTTAGAAGATTAAGTTAGTTTACTTTACATGTCATTAACGAATAATGTTACTTGCATGGGTTACGATAACTGGTCCACCTTGTAGTGCAGCGTTTTCTTGTATTCAAAAACGGAAAATAATGAGTGGAACAGTAACTATAACCCTTTAAATACATCTTGCGTAGGGCTATAACCTCTCCTTAACGATGAAGGCATTACAAACTTGCCTCAAGTTCTCAAACAGCGACACCTTATAATCCGAATATCAGTGAAAATGGCTAGTTCTTCGCTCAAATTGGTAACAGTCAGATAATCAAGCATCTTTGAATGATTTCTCAAGAAACGCATTTCGAAATATCTTGAGTTAACAGATCAGTTCAACGCACTGAACGGTCACGATCCTCTACAGAAATAGACTTTACGTAAGCACAACCCAATAGTTACCGCTAGCCTAAGCGCGAACAATAACAGACAACGAAAACATGACTCCGTTCCCATTGGCCATGCCATTACTTTCCAACCTTTGAGTTACAGCAATAATATACCTTTTCAATTTACATAATCCGTACCACTAGCAATGAAAACAAGAAGTAAACTCACAGACGTAAGTTATCTTTTAACTCATGCTTTGTCCTTAGTTACTATTTTGCGTTGTTTACCTTGAGGCTTCGTCTCCGCCAGATCCGTATTCCTTGTCTTTTGAGCTCATAGAATATGGATATGCTGGAATCAACAATAACTTTTGCAATTGATTGAGGCACAAATGGAAGTTCTCAAGTGTCAAATATCGGAAAATCCTCCGTTCTGTATTTCATGCAACATAGACTACACCCTACAAATCTTACTTCTCAAGATTGTTATAATCGATAGATTAGGCCAAGAGCCCTGGCTGTACCAGTGATAAGTCTGCTACCGCTTATTTCGTGAATGACGATGCGTAGTGTCAGGAGACATTGTCAGTGTTGCTCATACACGTTGTATGTCTCGTTAAATATGCACAAAAGGTAGACCTATTTCTTCCGAAGTTTCTCACGTATTATGAATGTTTATTCCTATTAAGTTAATTTAGAATGCTAGAAAGATAAAATACTTCTAGATCTCCTTTTTACTATGTTTGGCTGAATTACAAATGCATAGAATTTCTTTGGGATATAACAGAGAATATTGGAATGTTATTCAAATATTCGATGGATTAGGCGACACTGGCAACCTTTAGACAACTTGGAAGATGTGAAAAGAAAGGGCCTAATTTAAATACCATCTCGGTATTATCGTGCAATGATGTGACTGATGGAGGTATAATAAATAGTGCCCGCCAAAGTAGTAAGGTTAGTGATCTTATTCCCAAAACATCATATCCAATAATTACATTAAATAATCATGTGGTCCAGTAGTGTAATGTAATTTTCTATATCACGAATTGGATAATATCAGAACAGAATTAAGAGGGAGCTAAAGGGCTGGGTTGCAAGAAAAATACTTAGGCCCTAAGTGTAAAATCTGTCTTAAGTAGACCATCGAACTCTACATAATACTGGAGTGACTACTTAAATAAAAAAACGGGCCACACAGCGTTAAGAAGTTTATAAAACTGAGTTAGAACTGAAAATTTGGTCAACATTAGATTAGACTGAAAGTGGACAAACAAGTTTAAACGACTCTGGCGTCTATCTTTAACACTAAGTAGTCACTCCAGTATCATGTAGAGCTCGATGGTCTGATTTAAGTCAAATTTTACACTTAAGTATTTTCTTGCAACCCAGCCCAGGGGCCCCACTACTTTAGGAGCCCTGCCAGAAGTAAATCAGTTTCCTATGTAAATAGTAAGTGCAAGGGCAGGGCCCTAATGCATGGACACAATACAGTGAGTAGTCGCTTGGCTCTCCTGAACCCATATGAACCTAATCCCCCATACTGATCTAAATACTTCTTACAAGTGTTGTCTTTTTTAAATCCGTAATATGATCATATTTTATTCAATTTGGACAAGTATTGCATGCCAGTTCCTCATCAGCTATTGCAAATGTTACCGGTAAGTGACAACTGGTAAAATATGATTAGGATTTCAAAATCAATTTCTACAAGTAGACCGCAGATTGTGCAATTTAGGCTTATAGCATTGGTTGATAGCAGACTATTTCCCTAATAGCATTCAATATCATATGGATATCCAGGGGATGTCCCGCCGGGATATTTGCGACGTCCATGCGACATCCCACTGTATCCACAGGACGTCCTATACGTGTTGATCAGATGGCCGAATGTCCGCTTCATGGATATCCCATTGGACGTCCCGCGGGACCTCCATGGAATGTCTGTGAAATGTCATGTGGCCATCGTCATGGGACGTCCGGTGGATATTATAGGATGTCGCGTGGATATCAAATCGTCCAGCTGGACATCCCAGGGGAAAGGTGGGGTCAGCCTTTGTCCTTTTTATTACTTAAGGAAGATGTAAATGTCCTTTATGGTGCTGGGATGTCCTGGATCTGAGTGACGGGATTTCACCGTCCCCGTGTTAGTCATTTTCAGGAGTCATAGTTTTATGTTGTTGAATTGAACAGCATCTAACTATGACTCCTAGAAATGACTAACACGGAGAAGGTCCAAGATCTTCACTCAGATCCAGGGCATTCCAGCACCATAAAGGATCTTTCCATCTTCGTTAAGTAATAAAAGAATGGATAAAGGCTGCTCAAAACTCATCCCAGTCCCGTCTACAATAACATAATCCTCTATCCATCCACAATAAGGCATTATAAATTGCAGAAAATAATCCTGCAATGAGTTTCGAAGTAGCATTTTATTGACCGTCTTCAGAACACAGAAAAAACATTTGTAGGAAAACTGACCTCAAAGTAACATCTTCGTTGACATTACATCCATGGTGTGATATACTGGGAACATATTACTCAGAAAAAAGGCAACACTTGATAACAATCTAAGAATTGCGTAATATACCGAAAGGTCCAGATGGTAAATTGCTGCGTAACGATGTAGAAACTAGTTTGCGGGTTCTAAATTCGTCATGACTGTATAACCGGTGAACTGAATGTTACAAGTAATGTCACAGAGTAGAAGCACTTGTACTTGTAGCAGTGAACCGGAACTGGTAACCAATAAAACAATTGCAGTAGTAATTTTACACAAGAAGTTAGAAATTAGGCATAACATAATTTAACCCATCATAACAAGAGAAAAAAAAAATCTAATCGGACTTTTCTAAGTCATACGCTAACCTTATTGGCTATAATGGATGCATAAATAGTCGGACGGCTGGTCGAGCGGTCTGCGGCGGTAGGCCATCGACTCGAAGGTCCCAGGTTTGAGTCCCGGCAGGGTTATGGGTGTAGATTTTAAAAACTAAAGGCGAATCATGACGGGCCGAAGTCCAAAAAGTCACTAGAATGGCCCATATAAAAATAAAGTTTTTTAAGAGTGCATAAATAACCTTCGGAACAAAATAATTTTCCATAAATCGGAGACAAAGTGAACGTAAATATCACGGTCGTGCAATTTGATTGTCGCGTAAATGGAATAGCAACGTATAACATCCTGTGGCAGCAGCAAGACTAGGTAATGGTGAAAAAGTATAACCTGACTTCTCTATCCTGTCACAGACTACTTAACTGGCTGTAGTGGGTGCATGGAAAGGTAAAACAAATAGTTAGACCAAAATCGTAGACGAAACTAACGAAAATATTGGGGTTGTGCAATGTATGTAATAGTAGAGTGTGGAAAGTAGAAAAAAAATGGATTGTGTGCGTAGTGCATTAATTTGCAGAGTAAGGTTCATGAACGAACAAATGACGTGAGTTTCAAAATACTGAAACCCAGTTGCACTATGTGCACCCCTAAAACTCACACAGGGAAGGTTAGGTATTTATTACTGATTGTAAGTTAAGTTACAATAATTAGGCCTACGTGGTTTATTCATTGTGGAGTAGCAAATAAATTTACTACTTGCACAACGTGACAAACAAAACATGCCAACCAGCTATTTGAAATGTGCGTAGTGTTTTTTAAAATTTATTCGTGGCTTTTAGGCATCTTAGGCTCAGCCCGGGAGGTGTTGCAAGGTATTCAGCCAGATCATGTTTGTAGGTACCATACCAGCGTTTGCCTGGTGTGACTGACGGGAAACCCCTGGAAGAACCTCATCATGCAGTAGAATGGGTGGCCGGTGGGCTCGAACCCACGACCTTCCGAATGCGAATTGCATGGTGGTTCGTAATAATCCCATTGTGGGATATTTCGAACTTAGCACATTTCCCACTTACACACTGGCTTTTACAACTTTCTTGTTCATCGGCAGTCATAAATGAAACGTTCTTTGTGCATTAGCTTAGGGTGGACCAGTTAGCTACACTCTTGCTCTGCAGGTGCATGTTAAATGACTACCAAGTATTACATTTTCCTTTCTGATCATCTTCCCTTAAGTTTCCATCACCTACTGAAATATCGATCTATCATCATTCATTCGGTCTGAGCCAATGATACCTAACCACCTTAAACTAAAAACACATTCAGATAGGATTTTTTAATACTAAGAAATTCAGTACATACCTTTCCGCGTAGGTTGCAACAACAAAATTTTCTCGCTTTTACTTGAAGTTATTTCCCCCTTTATTAATGTGAGGTCAGCATGAAGCATATTCATCACAAAGGCATAAGGTAATGACAGTTACAGCTTGGCGCGCTCACTTACGTGAAATTAGTAAATACACAATATTCTAGCTATCTTAAAATATCTGCATACACTTAACAATATGAACTGACATATGTTTGCCTCTAAGCTATGCGTGTTTGTATTTGCTAAACGCGAAGCGTGCTTGTGTGAAACAATCGACTGTTTGCGAGCGTTACATATTACCTCAAGATATCGCAATACGGCCACATTCGGGATTATCCTGCCAGGATATTCCTCTACTCACAAAGCCGGGATTATCCACATTATCCAGGTAGGATTTCCTACGGATATCCTGGGTATGTCCCAATATCCCGTGCGACATTGTGACATCAATGGGACCCGTTCAGAACGTCCCATGGATATCGGATGCTATTAGGGTTACTCTGCATTTTTTTTTTTTTTTGTGCCGGGATTCTCCAACGTTTAAACCGAAATTCATACTATCGCCGTTATATCAAGCAGGCTTTACCCCAGGATTTTTTCGTTTCGGAAAGTATGGAAATCAAAGGGGTGTAAGGAAAATCGATAGTAACTACTTTTATGTAGTTTGGAAGTTATATATATAATGAAGTTAATTACGAACTATTTTTGTCAAACAGGAACCCAATATATGTTACGTTATATCAATATAAACTAGAATTATGGATAATTATTTATACTTCGATGGAATATCATAAATTATCGATTTTCACAACAATAATACGCATTCACATTGATAACTAAAAGTTATAGACAATTGCAGACAGCAGACGTATTAGTTCTGTCTAAGTTTCTTTAATATAGAATTACGACTAACACCAACAGGTTGCTCATCGACTAACATTTACTGACAACTTCAATTTCTCTTATCACCGAGAATGCAAGATATAATGATGCTAGAAGCCCTTACTGAAGAGAACAGTTGTTCGAAATAGTTGTTACAATACTATTCTGGGTCAGCGAGTTAAAGGTTGTAGTTATCCTGAAAGAATTGTAGAATATGAATCTGTATATGGAATTCTTCATATCATTGGTATTACTGCAAACGGTTGTTTTATATAGAGTAGTCCGGATCTATTTCGGTCAGACGGAGCTATATTAATCCGAAGAAAAACGACGTCAATATCGTCATGAGTTGCAAGATCACCACCACCACCAATTGTACTTTAGTCGATAGAAGCAAACTATACATTGAGATGTGGCCCGGAAGAAGGCTTCGAAACACTGAATCAGAGATCAGGAGAGAGAAACGAAATAGCAGATCTTAATAAGATTCCAGAAACCTGATTTGCATTTGTTTGAGTTCACCAAAGTAACTAATTTCGAAGAGAACATCACAGCTATTCCGCAGAGGGTGAAATTAAGTACCACCAAGGAGGTTAGCATCTACTGCAGACAATTGGTACAGAGGCTGGAAGAAGAGTGGGAATTCAATTTGGAAAAGTGCAAAGACCGCTTTGGTTCGGAGGCTACTAAGGAAGGAGTCCAACGCTCTAATTGGATTTCGCGCTGGACTCCGTGAAGAGAAATCTACAAGTAACCAACAAGACTGAAATAACGAGGCACCTACTTTCGAAAAACAGAGTACATATGAGAGCGACAAGCAGACACCGCCACCAAGACGTCCCAGGAAAGACACCTGTTGATAATCTTTAAAAGAAAGAATTAAAACTGCAACGTAAGCGCACAGTCATTTTCAGAAGTAACAAAACATCTTGGAAAGTGAAAACTGGCTTTCACAAAGACAAAACCTTATAATAAATTAAGATTCTTCTCCAACCAACAACAATTCACACAAGTTGCATAGAAAAAGAAAGAGGAAAAGAAGTAGACTCATAACAAAGCAAATCAAAACTGATGAATATATCATGTATAATATGACAAAGAAGAATTGAGCTACACATGAGATAGTCTTAGAGAACCGACTTCTCGTTATACCCCACACTTAAACCGAATACTTCAACCCTCAAAAAACCGTGAAAAATTTCGGGCAGAACCTGGATAGGCAATACCAGAAAGAAAAAGAAATTTACAGAAACACAAAATAGCCTTTGCAAAATCAAAGAATAATGACATGGAACCAGACATACAATCTATTGTGTACGAGAATATACTAGTCATCTACAGGAGATGTTAGAACTCATTAAAATAAGAATAAAATGAAACCTGACTCCACAACAAAGATGTACAGTAAAGAAACTTATCTAAAGATAAGACATCATTATCAAACACACGGAAAAATCATGGGGCTAGCAATCCTAGACAAACAAGATCTAAAGAAAATGCATTGTTACAACTGCAAATTAAAACATTCAAAAATAATTGTAAAAGAAAATACATTTTTAAGACCAATTAGGAAAACAAATGTTTCTGAAACAAGATTTTAAAGGAAAACCAAGGAACTCGTACAGAAATATCTAATGGAATCCATAGCAACCTATATGGCTATTGCGAGAGATGTACATATAAACAGATTAAGGTAGGAACCTATAAACTGATACTTGACAGGAAATGTACACATAATGCGCATGAAGTGTGTACACCCCACCTCACACACGTAAACATAAACATGTTTCAGTGGGCAAGCAGGGAACTCGTATATGATATACATACATTAGAGGTTAATCCACTACACTCGTCAATGAGACAACATTGTAGACGTGACATCCTCAAATTGAAGAATCTGTTAGCAAGTGTGAATAGAAGATCGAGCTCCATGCCTCGCCCAATATTGTGCAGGAAGCGACGTCGTGATTGCTGAATCTGACTTGGTGGAGCCAGTCGTACATCACCTTTCACGCCATGCAGCTGTTCCCGCCAGATTTAATCAGGCCAGTCAACAGTCATTCGAACAGCAGGAGATCCAATCCAATCCTGGGCAAGTTTCTTTGGAATTGGGCAGTCTATCGTGCGAGGTTTACTGCCTTTGTTATAGCTTGTTATAGGATCCGTTTTGCTTTCTTGCATTATCGTCGGTCGCTAGAATTTGTGATTTAAATAAAGGAACTAGACCAAGTGTCTTTGAAGATTCTCCACCGATTAATGATACTCATTTATATAGGCCTCTGATCATATCCAGTTTGTACAGCAAACAAATTCGGCACTTTATCAAACTTTATCTCATCGTCCTCCTCTCTCTCTTTATACGAAAATGGTTTGTCGACTCTCCACATCAAAGGCCAGTGTTTAATTAATTTTTTCTTGGTGGTGTGTACCTTAACATTTAGGGGGGGTTACGGGGGTGTAGGGAAAACCCTGCTACGAAGTAATATTACTGGATTATCAATGCTAATATTTACACTGTGGTATTATATTGCAAGTAATTACTATGCCGAGACAGAATAGCTATTCGTTAGAGTATTTGCCTTGTTATCAGGTGATCTCGGGATCGATTCCCGGTACCGAGCATCCTAACAAAAGTTTTCCCTGGTTTCCTCAATCACACTACACAAATGCTGGGATGGTACCTTGAACAATACAATGGAACAATATAAAAAGTAAGAAAAGTATGAACAAAATTAGTTAATTTGTTTCGGTTAGATGGCTAAAATCTACGTTCTCTGATGATCAATTATCTTATTTCAAGACGAAATAATAGGCTTCTTTTAAACTTTTACTCTGTATTTATGTAATTACGAGTATGTTTGAATGGAGTCGACGTGACTGAGGCGGTCTTACTATGAATTGGACAACCCAGGCTCAAATCCCGGCCAAGACACTGTAGATTTTTCTTCAATGCTCCCATGCATGGCGCATTGAGGTGTATTAAATTGAGTGCCAGAGTGTCCTTGGTACTCCTGGTCACCTGGGAATGTAAAGGCGGTCGAGCGCGAGACTTACCACCCTATCTAACTTCGTGCCGTAGGTCAAAAATATGTGAGACTCTACTCCCACATCCCCTATTCGACGTTGACGGCACGTGCGCACCCCACAGGGGATTAGCTTCACCTTTTATCTTTTTTATTTGTTTTAAATACATCTGTGTAATATTTTTAATAATTGAATTTAAAGTCATTGTTTCTGAGTATTGGAGTCAACTTATTGAAAATGTGTGTACCAGGAACTAGTAAAGGAAAGTATATTGGGATGGTTTCATTTATTCTATTTGGTGCAAACGCATTTTGGTGGATGCACGCAAGACCTGGTAAGAGACATTAAAAAATGAGTTGCACTCTCAAAATACTTTACAGGGCCCAGGAATATTCTCTAGAAAAATAGTTGTCGTCAAACGATATTCGGTTGTTCAAAACATGGCGTTTGTACTCAGGGGTGGAATGGCAAATATTTTCTTGGGTACACGCTGTTCCACAAGTTT
>JAGDQP010060564.1:0-12186 GCA_022664845.1 Lepisma saccharinum
AGCTAGAGAAACAAAATTTGGTTTAAACTTCGAAGGTGTCCCATCACAAGTAGTTTACAGGGCGAAGGCCTGTGGTATGGGGGAAGATCTGCACCATGGAGGCCAACCCCCGAAGAGTCTAGTTACGATAAAGGGGCGCAACGAAGCGAGTATACATATATTGCCATCAAAACTGAAATACCCCCCTATGCGGACTTTTTTTTTTAATTTTCATGTTTTGGTACCTGTTTATAGTTTTGTGTACTGCGCATACTGTAAAATAAATCATGTGGAAACAACTAGTTTTTGAGATATAGCAGGTTTTCAGTACCTAAATTGTATTCCAGACTTTAGTCCAGAAACATGTTTTTTGTCCTTCGTGAAAAATTCATCATTCGCCAGATAGGGGTATTGCAGTTCCGACAACGATATCATACACGTAGGAAAAGCTGTGAAATTCGAGCAAAAACACCAGAGTTGCAAAAAGTTCAGCCAACTTCTTCAGCCACCTAAAATGTGGTGAAAGGGAAGATGAATAAGCCAAGTTCCTCGGCGAAAGCATGTAAGAGGAATACTGAAAGTTGGCGCGAGGTGGCAAGGCTCATGATCTTCAAGCCCATCACCACCAAATCTAAGGCTCGAACATCATGAACCTTGCCACGTCGCGCCATCTTCCAGTGCTCCTACGTGTCCCACAAAGTTTTGCGCGACACAAAACGTCAGTACTGCCAGGAAATCAGCGATTTCGAGGCCCCATAAGAAAAAAGACGTTAAAGATAGGAATATGAGCTTTCAAAGTTAAGAAAATATGGCAATGTGCAGGTGTGCAAAATTTATATTCGAGCTTGAAGCATATTCGAGTTGTGGACCTCAGAAATTGCGTATTTTAAAGCTTACTGATTCATACACTCACTTTCACTCACTCACTCATGTTGTTTAGGGTGTTCGGGATAAGCTAGAAATTTGAATTTTGGCATGAAGGTGGAGGAAGATAAATAGGTAAAGGAAAAAGATTTCATCATTTTGAAAAGTCACCATCTTGTATTCATAATGGTCGCCAAACGTAAAATTTAAAAAAAAATACACAGCCTAAATGGTTGAAGCTAGAAAACCGAAATTTGGTACGAAGGTATATCATCTTTAGTAGGTTAAGGAAATATTACAAAATATTGAAAAAGTTGTAACCTTGGATCCAAAATAGCCCCAAAATGAAATTTCCATAGAATACACAGCCTAAACGGCTAGAGCTAGAAAAAAGAAATACAGTATGATGGTACATACCATTAGTAGGTTAGGAAAATATTAGAAAATGTCTCCATTGACACAATCTTGGAACCAAAATGGCGGACCTCATAATCCATTTTCCACATTGTTTGACCTAGAGATACGACATTTGGCATAAATGTGTATTATCAAGAGTAACTTAGGAAAAATTTACAACATTTTGAAAAATGTCTCTATGTTGGATTTAAAATGGCAGCGCAAAAACATTTTCCACACCGTTCGAGATAGAAAAACGCAATTCGGTATGAAGGTGTACCATCACGATTAGGCACTACAATATATGGTAATGTTAACATGTCTCCATCTTTAATCCAAAATGACCGCCCAAAACCCATTTTCCAAACCACTGAAGCTAGAGAAACGAAATTTGGTATGAAGGTCCATCACGAGTACGTTACAATAAATGGGGCAAACCACCGAGGGTATGGGGAAGATTTGCACCATGGGAGCGCAATCCCCCGTGGAGTCTGGTTGCGATAAAGGGGAGTGCAGTCCCCCAAAACTCCACAAGTTGTGGGTGCAGCCTGCCACGGGATACTGGAGGCAGCGCCCCCAGCGAAGCAAGTATATATATTATACACTTACAAAAAGCTGTGAAATCAGAACAAAAGCAACAAAGGTTCAATAAGTTTAGCCAAGTTCTTCAGCCCTAACAAGTGGTGAAATGGAGGACGGATGAACCAAGTTCCTTGGCGACAGCATGTAAGAGGAACACTGGAACTTGGTGCGAGGTGGCAAGATTCATGTTTTTCAACCCATAAGGCTGGTTGCGACCCTAAAACCTACCACGCCCACCACCACCAACCTAAGGCCCGAAATCGAACATTATGAACCTTGCCACCTTGCGCCAAGTTCCAGTGTGCCTCTTACATGCTGTTCCCAAGGAACTTGGCTCATACGTCTTCCATTTTACCACTTTTTAGGGCTGAAGAACTTGGCAGAACTTTTTTCACCTCTGCTGGTTTGCTCTGATTAATTATCCCACTCCTATTTCCTGAGCGCTACGCTTCATCTGCGCATGCGCTGTAAGAGGACTCACAGGAGTTATATCAGCAATTCATCAATAGATATTGTATTACATGACACCTGCTACGTAGTAGCTCCGTTTTGCCATTTTGAAAAGTATATTAAAAATAAGTTACCTAGTTTTGAGTTATACAATAATTTTCTGAAACTTATCGTATTTATCTGATAGAAAGTACTATGTTGTCTATAAGCATGAGAATCCTTTTTGTTTATAGTTCTAACTGATGAGTGCTTCAAGGATCGAAGTTGGGACTGTTACTTTTTCTAATTTATATTAATGACTTGCCTGAACCACTATTAATTGTTTAATAGAAAGTAATAGACAATGAGTAAATAACATATTATTACAAAAATATATTGATAATTGCTTTTCTTGCGGTGTATGTAAAGCCTGCTTATTGAACTGTACAATAAATGGACATAATGAAATTAAAATCTTTCAGGAATCATTTTTTGCAAAACAATATCTGTTTGTCTCATCAAAAATACATTATAAATGAAACACATAAACTTTTGGGTTTCATAATAAGAAATACAAAAGATTTTAATAGTATCGATATTACAATCATACTGTTCAACGCATTGGTAAGGAGCAAACTTGTATATAATAATGTTGTAAGGTTTCCCAATTATCAATCATATATAAAAAGCCAATTCTTGAAATATTCGTTTTATAAAAGTATAGAAGATCTACCTATAAGGAAAGAATATCATATAAAACTTTAGAGGGTCAGTTCGATACGTCAAGTTTAAACAGCTAAAAGTATTTAATAGTAGCCTATAGCTACAATTCCGCTCATTCTTCCATCCGTGCCCAGAAATTAAATCTCAGGAACTGTAAGGTGTAGAGAGGCGCTGAGGTGCCGTCCGAAATACCTTGACTAAATTACCTCAGTCCCCTTGAAAACGTCCTGATTGGTGCGGTAGTTCAGTGTTGCCAGCTCATTTTCTAATACTTTCTTCAAAATGAATTGTACAAATTGCTTGCAATCAGTTAGACCTAGCTGCGCCAAGCTTGGCATATGCATTACAAAAACACTGAGAGGGTCTTCGTTGCCAAGTGACCCACTTACCAGTGTTGCCAGTCTATTTTCTATAAAATTACATTTTTAAAATAGCTTCCATTACATTAGTCATAGTAGAACCAAACTTGGCACATTGTCTGACACGATAGGAACATACTGCGGATGTTCCCGCCCCCCACGAATCCCGTTGTCAGTGTTGCCAGCACATGCAAAAGATTATATCTCATGAACCATATGGTATAGAGCCATGCATAAAGCGTATTCGAAAAGTAGTCAAAGTGTAATTGCAGGAACAATAGAAAGTTGTCATGGGGCGAGGGGGACTTTCCCCTCGGATACATACGTGAAAATTTGCTAATCTTAAGCGTTTCTGTAACGCGAAAGACGAAATATAATGGCGAACGATTGTGTGTATGGAGAGGCAAGTTTCGTAAGGAGCGGGGGCAGGGGGGGCAGACAGGCTTGCCCCCCGACCATTTACATCTAAATTCTCTAATAGTGGCAATTAAGAGTTTCCCTATGGAGAAGAGCGAACTACAATAGCGAACAAAGGTCTGCACAGGCAAAGTCGAAACAGTCTTGATTGGTGCAGAAGTTCCGTGATGCCAGCAGATATTTAAAAAAAATCAATTATTCAAATTGTTTCCATTCAACTACACCTAGCTGCATCAAACTTGGCCTAAACATTATTCGAAACAAGTACTGTGGATTTTTCCGAGCCTAAGCACTTCAATTGTCAGTGTTGCCAGCCTGTTTGATAAAAGTTAATGCTTGGGTGGCTAAAATGCTATGAAGGGAACGGAGCCTTTGCCATTGTTAATAGAAACGCAGACCTCACTTGTTTGCTTATGCATACGGTTTTGTATAAGTTATTAAATTTTAGAGTCGATTGTCCACGTTTGCTTCTAGGAAGAGACCAACTGTGTAGCATGCAGAAGTAAAGACAATTTACATAGAAACTCACAATTAATAAAGATGTGCTATGAAAACAAATTACACTAGCCCTAAGAAGGTAATTTAAAAGATAATTACATATAGAACTTCGTATATTATTTTCTGTTTTTAATGTGGTAGAAGTGTAGCACTGCATTCTCATTATACCTGTTTGTGCATAAAAGTCATATCACAAAGTGATTATACAAAGTATTCCTATGAAAGGATTTGGCATTAGAGTATATACTCTGTTATCGGTGAGTATATGTAATTAACTCGTTAAATAAATATAAATAGGAATTTAAAAGTACACATTATTTCCAACGAAACTGCTGGGAATCTTACATTGCGGTATTTATTTTTATACTTCATTATATGAACTTGAATAAGCTGTCATGAGGTCAATTTAACCTTATTTGTACTGGTTGTCTTATGTATTACAATTTGATAGCCTGTCGAGTGTTGTTGTAGTTTATTTCATTAATACATTTTGAAATCTATTGTGATTAAATTATCTACCAGCAACGCCTTAGAGGCCTACAGCCGCTCAATATTTCATTACCAGATTTACCACTGCTCTAACAACGCAAGATATGAAGCAATAGAAAATATATCTTGTATTGATTAAAAAGTCTACAAAGTGACCCATAAATTATTTTTATGACAACTTTTCAACCTAGAGATATTTTGGTACATATGTGCACCCGGGCGTGCCTAGCATGTATGGGTCTTATAATTTTATCTTGAAGTATTGTTTATTTGAGATTATTAAACCGTTGTAAGGCGCCAAATGTGGAATAGGTCTGGTAAATTAGAATAACATGTTTTGTACAATAGCATACTTATACCAAACTATTTATACAGGTGGCAGGACCGGCGCAATTCTTGCCTTGCATTGTGAATTTTGGTGCTCACTGTGCCTTTAAATATCTGATATTTTATAGGCTGAGGGCTTTCTTCAGCGTGCACTTTTTGCAAGCTAAAAATTAATTGCAAGGTTAAATTTCATTCAGTATACCATTTATCGTTTTTCGTAAATGTTTCAGCTATATTTGCTTTTTAAAATAAACATCCCAAATGTTTCCGATCATACATAAAATAATTTTCAAAAGAAGAGAGTATTTAGAGGGCAAAGTGGAATAGGCAATAGCTTCTAATGTGGAATTGGAATGTCCAATATGTTAACATAAATTTTGATTAGCAAACATATTTTTAATAATTCTTGTAATGGTGCATGACTAATGATATTTTTAAAACTCAGTGTGAGCAAATAGCTCTAAGTGTCTTTCATATCAGCAATTGTATTCGTTGATCTAGTAGAGAGGACTATATCCTTTTAAGAATTTTTATAATTTTTATAATTAAGAAGAATGTATAAAGTAATTTTTCGTTTCATTTTCATGTCTCTTTGTGTATAATGGAAGCAAATAGAGCAAAACACAAAAATGGTTTTTCACTTTTGCCGCCTCTACTCTGCTGTATAAACCCTTTGGTACTTGAATTAATTAATTTATGTTCAAAACAAACTTTTCAGTTTTCTGGATGGATACTGCTAAATTGGGCTTCAAATCATTGTCTCAATGGATTCCTAGTCACTTTCAACCCGGGACTACGCACACAGAAACCAGCGTAATAATAATTCTCCCAACCATGGGCTCATATTGTGGTATATAGTGTATACTTATACAAGTTAAACGGAGTACCATATTTTCTTCGTTAGTTTGTATCTTATGGTCTTCATAGCATGTCAAATTGTGAACGTATTTAGTTTAAAGATTTACTGAAACACGGTGATGAGAAACTAAATATATATCCTATATTCTTTGGCCTGTATAAATGTGCACCAGATTTTAAATATATTTTCTAAATCTTAAAACTAAGCTTCAAACAAGCTAAGTAATGGTTTTATAGACAGAACTAACCTCCAAAAACACTTTTTTTTCTGAACAGGTCTATCGCTCTCTGACTTTGTATGCGCATGTTGTATATTTTCTAGGCCAAATGTTTATAACTGTTTGCGTTTTGTTTCTATTCTTTTATTTTTCAATTTGAAATCCGAAGAATTCTCTATTGTTCAAATTCCAAACACATTTCTTGTAAAAATGAATGTTATATGTAAAAATTAAGTTTGTAAATATGAATTTCGTATATGTGTAAGTAATATTTGAGTACTTAAGAGATTGTTGTCATTTATGAAAATGAAATATGTGTTTTTGCGAGTCATGACTTTCAGTTCAGCAACAATTTCGATTGCACAGATTTTATGTGTTGTATATATATCGAAACATTCAGAAATTGAGTTTCCATTTGTAATGAGTTTACTGAATTGCAATTCTTCCATTTGACATTTTGCAGTTTTTCGCAAAATATAAAATGCATTTTCAATATTTTTGATCGTGCAATCAAATTTAGATTTGTTTGTAGTTTTTTTGCAAAAGAATAAATTCTTTTTTAATATTTTTGATTGAGAAACAAGATTTGGATTTTTTACTCAATTGTGTTTGAGAATTTCGTAATTTGATAAGTGCGTAAAATAGTATTTTTACAGTTTATATTTAAGGACATGATTCACCTATTCTGCACGATACTAACTCATAGTTCTTGATAATGTGTAGAAATTGAAGTGACATTTACATATATTCAATTATTGGATTCATATATGAAATCTGAATTTTATTTATGACCTTTAGGCATCTAAGGCTCAGGTCAGGTTTGGGTTCGGGAAGATGTCGTCCAGGGCCTATGTTGAAGTTTTCATCCCGGCATTAACCGATGTGACTAAGAAAAAACTGGAGAAACCTCGGTCAGGATGGTCGGCCACTTTGTTCGAATTCATGGCCTCCCGAATGCTACACCAACGCTCTACCACTGAGCTACGGGTACCTGCATTTACCTGCAGCTAAGAGTACAATATAATATCACTAAAGAAGTTACATTACACGAAACCTTTGAAAGTACACAAACTAGCTAATTCTTCGTGAATTGTAAAGTTATCGCCAGCTCCACGAATGAATATTAAAAACTGTGCTCTGTATTAATATAAGAGATTCCAAGATAATATGAACAAATTATTTCGCTGGTGATTTTAACTTATGAAAAAGATTTTCACCGAGTACCTCTGTGCATCTTTCACAAGCTCTTTCAGTAAGACTAACTGGCTTCTTTTCTGATCATAAATCTCGAGATACATAAACGACTGATTTTTTTAAAAAGTTTCAATCTGTGAAAGGCATGCCTGTTTTGGCCATAAGTCCCCTCAAAACAAAACTAGCACGTACTCCTGCTTCAGTTTCACTGGACTGGTTCTTGAAAATATTCTGTTGTCCAACGAAACATGCTTTTAGAGAGTTCATTTTTCCTGAGCTCACCCCTCAATCCATCAGTTGTTTGGTTTGGTGCCATAGGAACGTCTTATTGTAATCTAATTCTAACAAAGAAATATTTATATAATAGATCAAGATTGCGGAGAAGAATGTATATATTGCGAACGACAAGTGGAACATGCCATAAGGTTATTAATTTGGCATAATGAGCATTTCATGTTGACTCTTTTCATAAATGCTACTCGAAATCGGAAGGAACATATAAAAGTATGTTGGTATGCTAGTATAAGATAATCTGGTACATTTTTAGTGCAATAATATTTTAACTTCACTACTATTAAATTCATACTTAAACACAAGGAGCAAATAATAATTATAACCATAAATATTAGCTGCTCAAGTAGACTACATGTAATAATGTGAAACGTCTACTGACGTACGACTTATAATTAACTCATTTTAATGTACCTTATGTTTAGTTCTTTATTCAATACAAAGATACAGCAAAGTTTCGTTACGAATATACTCTCAATCATGAACTTAAGTAGCTGTAGTTACTAAAGAATTGTAGAAATCTTGAAAAGAGGATACTCCGATAACTATCACATGCAATAATATATTAAATATCTAATGTCAAGGGAATCAAGCTAAAAATTATTTCCCAAGAATGAATAATTTCAACCCAGGATAATCTGCTCTCACGAATATCTCGATATTACCCAAGACGTAGCGAATAACAACCATAAGAATTATATGTCGGTTTTCGGAAGAGACCAAGATATCCGTGATCCAAGTCAAAGGTCGAATGACGGAGTGATCTGAGCTTTGGAAGTACGTGAGAACCGACCCCAATTTTTAGTTTTCCAAAAATATAGAAAGACTGTGTTCGTTATATCTGGACTCTGAGTTGACTCCCATTTGACCCTTCGATATGTAGCGTTAGGACCTTATATTAGTCAACTTGATCAGTGCCAGTGATTTGTATAACGAAGTGTTTGTTCAGATAGATTCGACTAACTTCAAGAGCGAAAATAAGGTGTTCATCGGCAGAGCTCCTGGATTAAGAATTCAGTATCATTGAAATTATACAATGGTGATAATTACATCTAACAGTTGCGAATCGATCGTCTAGACTCTAGAGCATTACATCAGTTCCTTCAATTGTCATTTCCTCCGACAGCAGAATTTCTGCAATGTGCGCGTGAGTTTCAGTACATTTGAACAACATCTCGTCGCCTTCCTTTATCATCAGTTTCAGCAAGTGGAAAGATTTCTATATCAAAATTCTTATTTTGAACTATTGTGAACATAGAGCACGACATGTACATTACGAGTTCTATATGTCTTTAAATTATGTATTATAAGTGTATGTATTAGGTTACTTAAGTTGCGATATATTTATTCGGATTATTCGTTTCTATACCAGAAAATGTTAATGTAGTGTTTACATTAAAATTTCTATATTTTTAGTAGTTATAGTAGTTGATTTAATAAGTCCACTTTTATCCTCTTGTAATTGAGCGGAGCGAGTATTGACTACCAAGTATGTAGTTAATTTATATCTTTTGTGAGGAATATCAGAACTTTAATTTCAATCTGCCAGATAAAAGTAATGTAAGAGTAATTCGTAGAAAATCTTCCGCGGGACGCATCAAAACCTTTCACGGGCCACATGTGACCTGCGGGCCGCGATTTGCCGATCCCTGCCATATGCCATTGGTGACCTTCGGAGGACTCATAGGCTTCATGCCAGTCGAGTTCGGGATGATTTAGTGAAACATGGAACCTAAATCACATTAGCTAGGTGGTCATAATGTTCTGATTCATCGATATACTACAGTTTAACCACAATTCTTAAAATAATTTCCGGAAGGTAAAATACCAGATAGATTTGAACACAAAATTCGAGATTAATTTTGTGAGAGTATGAAAAGATATGGTAAGAAAACATGGCTCATGTACTTATTTTGTTTAGTATTTTTTCTAGAAATAAAGTAACTTAGTGAAACAAATGTTTCCTGCGTTTAAAGCAGTATATTTTGATGATATCGCAACACATTTAACAGTGTTGATACGATAATCATATGAAGTTTTCTTTCTTTGTTATGTTGTGCTACATTTGTTCACATTGCCTTTTAGTTTACAACATTTATTGTCTTCGCGTTTTAATTAATAACAGTAATGTAGTTTTCAAGAAGATAATCGGCGCTCCAGGTTTTCCTAAGCACGTTCTGAACAAAAGGAGGAGGTTAAAGCTTTCACAGAGAATAGCATCATTAAGAAAGTTACTTTTAGTGGAGTTTTCTAACACTGCATCTACACTCTGTAGAGAACAAGGGAAGAGAGGTTGGAAAATATTCAAACGTATTTCCTGCAATTATCTCAGTTTTAACAAGTGGAAAGAATATGGAAGTGCATGTTTTTTCGTGCATAACACAAAGGTTAAAATAAGTCATAAAAGGGAAGGAGCATTTGGGTAGGTTAATGTTTATTTTTTAAACACAAAAGTTAGACCGGGTTTGCCTATCTCATTTAATACAAAATTTGGATCTCGAGAACTCATTGGCCTTCTCAATAGCATGGGCACTGTTCTTCATATCTAGAGACTGTTAAGTACATAGACCACGTTTCTGAGTTAGAGAAAATCTCAAATAAAAATAGTTCTTTATACTGTAAAAGGTTATGTATGCATTTTGTGATAAATTATTACTTCTCAACTTACTTCTTGGGTTTCTTTGAAATAGTTTATAAACTCGGTTTGTCATCTCACGCACTCTATGATATTAATTATTCTAGTAATTTAAAGCATATCCACAACATCAGTGTGTTAGCACCGGGATTCCCCTAAAATAGCCATTTTCACAGCATCGGCACTTGATGAAATATAATTTTACCTACTATATAATTTTAATGTGGCTATAGCTCGATAGTATGAGTTCTTTTCACAAATTGTGTACATAACATTTTCTGTTCCTTACACTATACGCCACAATTTTTATTTGAAAAGTTTTTCTCTAACTCAAACGGATAAAGAGTTATATTCTATAAAGTTAGAAATGGCCGGCATTTTCCAATATGGCGGACGTACTTTTATTCATATGTCTATAACTCGAAAAGTATTAATTTTTCACACAATTTGTTCATGTTCTTTTATGTTTCTTATAACTATAATGTTATTTTATTTTGGATATCTTTTGATCTCTTAATTTTTAAGGGAGAAGTCAGTATTTGGAGTTATTGGCATTACTCTTTGAAAAGCACAAAGTAGTTTCTTCTATCTTATTCAAACGTCTCAGTTTTTAAGTCTAGTGTTATTTGAACACATGCGGAGAAAAGTAAAATACTTTCTGATCTTAGCAAATCCCATCTAAGGCTGGTCAAGTTTGTGTTCACAAAAATGGGAAATATTTTCAATGAATGGTGATTTATCACCCCTAACTGAAAAATATTGTTTTGACCTACACACTAAATTCGGATGAGTAAATATTTTATCTTCTTAGAGCGAGAAGTGGGGCCACACATTTAGAGCGGAATTTTTAATCTAAGGGAGTGGTTTTGAACAAAACGCTCTCACTTTGGACAGAAAATGTTATCTCTCTTGATGGAATTCCGATCTTTATGGATGTAATTTATTTGAAGAAATAAATCGTTTTATAGCGGTTCACTATGAGCGATTTGACATTTTTATAGAATGCTATACAATGGATTATGGCTACTAGTGAAGTCTGTTCTCCGTCATTGGTAACCGCGAAGGTTATCGAAAGCCGAACTCATACTGTGAAGTTATTCACGTTTAAATAAAATGACAATAGAAAATCTGAACACTTTTCTCAGCGGCAAAAACATACCGGAAGACGTCAGGAGTAAGATATGTGCAAGAAATATATGAACGTTGTTCTTAAGTACCTGACAAAGACGAGAGAAACCATTTCGAAGGCGTATGCTTTCAGTTGGCGGCCTGGCTGAGTGGATAAGGCATTGGATAGCTCGTCGGAAGGAGCTAGTTCAAATCCCACCGAAGTTAAGATTTTTTATTATTTACTTTATTATTAAGATTATTTACATAAGTACATTAAGATACTTTTCTTCCTTACTATTTCGAACAAATGCGCGTTTTTTCATCTTTTTACATTTTCAACATTTTGTTGCCTTTTTCATGTTCAAAACATGAATATTGGTCTGGATAGACGGAAATCCATCTAAACAAGCTTATGTCTACGTCAGAAGACCGTATCTGAAAATTTGACAGAAATTAAATTAATATGTTCTACGTGGTGTTAATAACCCAGTTTGTACAATTTTAAAGATACGGTTTTTTGTCTAAGCAAGGCTGATCTTTCTCCAAAAGCAAAAAACTGTATCTTCAATATTTGACCGAAAGTGACTATACCTTTTATTAATTAACTCTGTTTCGGTCGAATGTGCAGATACGGTCTTTTGCCTTTGGATGGCAGAACTACCATAGATCCCATCCTTTTTCGAGAGGTAATTTCTAACCTTTTCTCCGATGAAAATCCGCTCTAAAAGAGTAGTTCCAATTTCCCCTCTCGAAAGATTAAATATTCGCACAAATAGAGCGGAATTCTGCTCTTTGAATTTAGTGTGTTATCTTATAC
>JAGDQP010060566.1:0-12186 GCA_022664845.1 Lepisma saccharinum
AAAAATCTGCAACATGGAAGCACAGTGTCCTGGAGAGTGGTTACGATAAAGGGGCGTAAGTACCCAAAAACTCGAAGTTGGGGGCGCAGCCAGCTACGGGGGGCGAGGACCTAAACGAGGCCGAGCGAGCGAGTATATATATTATACACGTACAAAAAGCTGTGAAATCCGAACAAAAACACCAGAGGTGCAAAAAGTGGAGCCAAGTTCTTTAGCCCTAAAAAGGTGTGAAATGGGAGACGGATGAGCCAAGTTCCTTGGTGACAGCATGTAACAGGAACAAAGGAACTTGGCGCGAAGTGGCAAGGTTCATGATCCTCAAGCTATAAGGGTGGTGGGGGTCTTAAAACCCACTACGTCCACCGCCACCAACCTTAAGGCTGTTGCCAGCTCGCGCCAAGTTCCTTTGTTCCTGTTACATGCTGTCACCAAGGAACTTGGCTCATCCGTCTCCCATTTCACACCTTTTTAGGGCTAAAGAACTTGGCTCCACTTTTTGCACCTCTGGTGTTTTTGTTCGGATTATGGAATTAGCAATTTGTGTATGTAGTAATATTTTTAAATGTATCTAATGTTTTTTTTTAAATAAGTTATGTGGCTATAAGTATCAACATTATATTGTTTTATTTATCAAATAAAAACCGGGATTTCACCTTCAACATAAGTCCTGGCCGACACCTTCCCGAATCTTTTCCCTTCCCTTATCCCAGCCTGAGCCTGAGATGCCTAAAGGCTATAAATAAAATTGAAAATTTAACCCAAAAAAATCTTTCAGAACAAAAATATTTATCAAGAACGTTTTACGTAAGTGATTTTTATATTAAATTATACCTTATATTGATCAATTTAATTAGAAACTGTTTGTATTTTACGTGTTGAACTTAACTAAGATGAACTTTAATGCGAATTCTCAATGGTTTTTCTTCATAAAAAGATCGTGCGTGGCACATACAAATGATATTGTACCAGGCAGCGGACGGTTCACTGTTTCGTTTCAGTCAAACAGAGAAGCAACTGAATGTTCAACTTGTGCCACGCTTGGAGTTAAAAACCACGTAGATGGTGGCGCCAACTCTGCCTCTAGTGGATGTTTTATAACTCTATGGTTGCTTCTAGTGCATATCTATGATCTAGGCCCATCTTTAATTAAGTTCTGAAGGATGATATTTATCAAAGAGGTATAAAGTTTGAAGGAAGTACATATAAGTGAGCAGAAGGAAAATGGCTTCAGTTTTTGTTGAAGGTGAAACATCTTCAAATTGTAGACGCAAATGCTGATAACTTGCATGTAAATATATGGCTTGTGATTTATGACTTTGTTCTTATAAAACCAAAAAAAGACAAAAAAAAAAAGACAGAAAAACTGTGTTCATTATTACTGCTCTATGTATGGGTAATAATTTTTCATCTGTAAAATCTTTCTCTCCATCATATTTTTCTCCTTCAACAGACTTTTCTCACACACATAAGCTTTTGAAGCACGAGTTCATTCCATAAATTTTAAAATCAAATTAAAAAAAGGATGTGTTGTCACTTTCGTGCCTAGATTCAGATAATTTTTTGAAAGGTAATTTTTTATGACAGAAATAAGGAATATAAGAATCAACAGAAAAATGCTCATTAGAAATAATTACCTAGAAACAAGGAAGCCCAAATCAGTTAGCACCAACAGTTAAGAAGAAAATTAAATAAGGTGCTCACTCACTTTTGTAATAACAGGAGGAAAATCTTTACTTTTATTTTGTTATTTGTCAACCAGAACTTTTATTTAGCTTTTTAGAGGCCTATGCTTAGCAGATGTTGTATACTTGCACTATCAAAAGAATAGAGCTCTGTAAGTCACGTTGGTCCACCCAAATGACTGAATACTCAGTGACGTTTTAATCATACCCTAATTCCTGCCCCTTTACCCGACCAAACTGAATACAAACTTTGAAAAATACCAGTATTGTTCATGGTTGCATTATTATCACAATGTGAGATCAAAAGTGGTCTCAGTGGTGTTTAAATTAAGTTAGAATAAATTAATTCTAATGGTATCAACATTAGATAAAATTTAGAAACTTTTCAGAAACAGTGAGAAGAAAATTAAGAAAGATGAAAACCAACTAGCCTGGATCCACATACATCAAAATAATGGAAGATTATTTTCCCCAGGCGAATGCCGGTATGATACTGAGATAACGGTCATGACCGCTATCTTTCCATTCACTGTCCTGGAAAAATGCTTGCCGAGGGATGGAGGTGACGCTCTATAGCTGTCTGTTTGGCCCGTAAATATTGGTTAAATAAGAAAGCGGGAAAATAAATATACACATAAAAAAAAAGAACACACTAAAATCACGAAACTTATAGCTGAATGCCATTGAAAGAAAGAAGAAACAAAAAAACACAAGAGAATAAGAGAGCACGTAAAGTGAGAAAAAAATAGCAGAGAAGAAGAAGAGTGAAAGAAGAATATCTTCAATTGAGGGAAATGACATACAATAAAGTTCTAGGAAGTTTCTGTCCCGCGTGTTGCGTAGAGCGAATGACCGCAAATTCTCATTTTCTCTGTTGGAGAGAGGAAAATGTTTTAAAGTAAATGGTTTCGGGAGTATTGGAATAACAGCCAACAGAGCAAGCGCGGAGGAAAATGAGTAGAATGGTTGGTGAAGCGATAAAGTAGCAGTGTTAAAAAGACAGAGAGAATATTAGTTTGTGTGTTGTGTGCAAATGTGCGTATGTTGTGTTGTGATGTGTGTGTGTGTGTGTTGTGTGCATATGTGCGTATGTTATGTTGTGATGTGTGTGTGTATGTGTTGTCTATCAGAGAGTGAGTATCTGAGCACAAAGTCGCAAGTTTGAGCGAACCACACGACAGAGCAAAAGCAAGAATGAAAATCTGCCTGGCGCCACATTGTGGCGAGATGGTTTTCAAGGGAGTATGTGTGGGCGAATGCCGGAACGAACACACGACAGTGACAGTTCTAGGGCGAAATGGAGAATTGTTGTTGTAGACAGATCTTCCAAACCTTTCATATTAAAGAGAAAAACTCAGTCTTAAAAAAAAAATGAAGGATCACTAGATACATCCAACCTCTTGCTTTAAAGATTATGGGAGATCCATTTCTTTGTCTAAAGCCCGTTTCCTTTAACCATAAGTTTGTCAAAATCAAAACTATCTTCTGTACTATAGTGGTAAAGTCTGCTGGCTTGTAATCAAGGAGTTTTGAGTTCGATACCAGTCAAGTACATCGAAGCCCACTTTAAACTGTAGGTCCCGTCCTTACGATGTCATCTTCATCCGATAGAAGGTAATGGCAAACCACAATTGCTTGGCATGATCTACTAGAATGTCAAAGATCGCGGTACATAGGAAAACACATAAAAGCACGTTGCAGAAAAAGTGAGAAGAATAACAAAATACAGTAATAATAAGCTCACGCGAAATTAATGAACAGTAGGACAAACAAAATAGTGTATTAAGCTTTGAGTAGAGAAATGAAGAAATAAAGTTTATAAAGCTTGTGAAAAAGATTGATCCATGTAAGGTAGTGGTTCTCAATCATTTTTGCTTCGCGGGACCCATGAGGTCTTGATTATTATCTACGTGGCAACACTGTGAACAGAAACTTTCAAGGTAGCAGCCTCAAAAAGTTGAATGTTCACAAATTTTCCGCCAGGTTGTGCTACAGTAGTCTTCATTAGAATCGTCTCTGCTTACCAAACTTACCAGAATAATTGTTAATGTTGAACCGGTGTCATTTCAGTAAACTATTGGCTATTTCTCGATTTCCGTCAACCTTGTTCGTTCATCGCGACACACCAGGATGTCGCGGTACTCCGACCCCGGTTTAGAATTATTACTCTACACTAAAAGGAGAAAATAGTTTCAGCATTCTCAAAAAAGAAAGAAAGAGATTTTTCAATTACAAGAAAAGTGACCTTCCAACTTAAAGAAAATGCAATATTTATACTACGATTACAGATCTTTACCTCTTATTTAAAATTGTTGAGAAACTACCAACTAGATGCATAACGCAATCCCGTGGTCAAATAATTAGAGGTTCATAGATTTTGTATCGAAACTGGATAGACAAACAGATTTAAGTCCTGCTACCAGCTATCTTGAAAGAGATTTATCCTCGGTTTTCCTCAATTTCGGCAAACGAATTTCGGAATAGTACATTAGATTGAAGTTCTGATTACTTCCTTCCTTCTCACCATCGCCAAACAGAATGTTCGTTATCCACAATCATGGCCTTAGGTCATAGTAAATAAATTAAATTAAATAAAAAAGTAGACAAATTGTTTGAGAAACTGACAGGGACAATTAAGCATCAGTTTAAAAAAAAAAGTGATTGTAACAAGCAACTCATCATCCGAATGGTTTACATCAATCTGTCGTTTTTCTTCAAGAAAGGGTAATTATCCGATATTACTTATCTAGTATATCTATTCGAATATCTTGTGATTTTGTTGGTCCTAGTGATGGTCGGGGTGAGAGACTGTATGATTCGTTTCAGTATGATTGAGTATGTGTTTATTAAAAAAAAAATGATCTTTTCGGTCAGCGCATTACACAATTAACGCAGCTTAAGTTCACAACCATGAATATCTCTCATCTCATGGGAGCTTAAGTTTTGTGTTTAATAATGTCAGTTTCGCTTTTCATTTATGTCAATTTGTGTGATTGACGTTACGTTCACGCACTACAAGCTACTCAGATTTTTGTTTTTTCTCGTCCGTAATTGCCTTTTTTTTTTTCAAAATTCTTTATCTGATCCCCTCCCCTCCCCACTTCTCTTGGTCGCCTTTAAAATTCTACCAGTGGGTGCTGTGATCATGAATTAATTCCGTGGTGTGAACTGATCCTTCAACTTTCAATATACTAATTGTTTTTATGCAAGTGGTAAAATCAATGCATGGAAAACATTTTTTTTTTGTTAAAAAATATTCTGAGTACACTTAAAGAAACGTGAGTTTTCCCCACACAATGCCAGTACTTTTATTAAAGAAAGATTTAAATACAGTGTTATGGAAGAACAGAAAGACCCTAGATACTCTTAATATTAACTTCTCAACCTATCACCTTTTACTGCGCGATAACAACAGCTAAACTGGTTTACGTTGGGAAATGAATGGACTCTGACGTCAGAGCCTGTTTGTTGCTATGGAAACCACTGTGAACTACTACGTCATCAAAGTATTCAACACTTCTAAATATATCCAGGCCATTATTATCCATACCTATCCTACACTAGCAATACGCCTGTTTTGTTGATTCATACATAATATGGTTGCCATGGTAAATCAACAGAAATTACGTCATACCCTAGGGATAGCTCACCTGCCACTTTAGGCGGAATACTAACCACAGTGATAATACTTAGGTTACAGATAAATTTCCAGCTCCTCGAGTATTTCTTAATATAACTCCAAGAAGTTCATGCTTTCAATCATTCAAAATATAGCGTTTAGAGCACGAAAAGCAAAGCTTTCTGCGGTTTATAACATCATAAACTACAGACCCGCGTTTGACATCTTACAACAAACGGGAAGAGGGGGGGGGGGGAGAATGTGAAGGTAGCAACCTGGTCTTGAGTCAAATAACTATCTTAGATAATATCCTGTAATTCGGCTTCGTTAGAGAGCCAAATAAAGTGGTGAGAAAGGGTCCTCATAGCACCGTATTGTGGCATGTGGACCTGAATTCTGCCTCGCATACAAACCCAAGAGTGATTTGATTTATATGTTACTATAGGTGATCCCTATTAGCCATCAAAATAAAAAAAAATAGATTCACCATCCCAACACCTGTTTGGTGTGACAAAGAACAACTCAGTCAGAATGGTCAACGTTAGCAGGGTTTGATAAAAGTAAAAGGGGAGAAAACTGTAATTAATTCCATGTTACACTAAGAATATAACCTCGATGATAAGCGTTTTTTGTGGGGGTTAAAACATGCACCGTTGTCGCTGAATACGAAGCAATTAGATCCCTACGGGGAAAAGACACATACACATAGATAGAGGTCTCTGAGAGGAAAAGTTTGATACTGACAAATACCACTTGAAGCTATGCAATCCTGCAAACTCCTTGGTTATTCGGGTTGCTCGCAAGCAAGGATTAAATAGCATTTTAGTTCTAATTCCAAAACAAATTTACGAAACATAATGAACTTCCCCTTTGAGAAGATTATTTTTTTCAGCTTTGACGTTTCCTTGGCAAAGGAGAAGAATGTTTTATTAATAACTACAATGAAATGTTAAAAGGTTGCTCCTGTATTCTAGCTAGAATATTACAAACAAGGTTAAACATTGACTGAGGAAAAGTCTTGACTTCAAAGAGACTAAAACGGGTGTGCGTATCAAAATGAAGGAACAGAAACATCGTCTTTAAGAGGACAAAGATCATAACTAGTTTTTTTTTTGTACTTTTCATTAAAAGTAAAGGAAAAATTCTTTTGAGAGGGAAAAAATACGGATAAATAAAGGTTTCCAGAAAGATCTTTAATGAAGATTTATCCTTGGGGGAACATTATTACGTTTAATGGTGTTCTTTCTCCACTCTTCCATTTCTTAATTTCTCCTTTTAATGTGTCTTTCGTCCTTTTGGCTGGGAATTCTTTCTGTTGCTTTCTACGAAAAGATAGATAGATATTTCTTGGAATTCTTTTTCTTTTAAAAAAAAAAGTAATAGGGAAATGGGGAAAAAAGTAATATTTGGAAGGGTAGGCGAAAATTAATCTTTTTTTTTTTACTCCTGAACTTTTTAAGAGAAATGGAGCTGTTATGAATCACTTATAATTACCATAGTGTATCACTTTGCTCAGATGCTTTTGATGTGAATCTGATAACATTTCTTTTTCGCCCGCGCTTTCTTTCTAATCTCTTTTTGGTGGTTATTCATTAAATAAACTGTCCGGAAGTGCTACTACAAAAACTGTTTCCAAATTTCTTCACAATTACAAACTAACGCATATTTTCAAAATTACTTGCTACTATTTTATTTTTACTTTCTTTTCTTTTCAAAATATGTTTTTTTTTTCTCCTAAACTTATTTTTTAAAGGTTTTCATTTGTTGGCGTATTTTTTTTTCAAACTTATTTCGACTAATTTTGGTGGGAAAAATTGTGAGATGGCAACACTGAAAATGATATAGTAACTTCATTTCCGTAGAATAAAAAAATCAACTTGTTACTAATCACATAGAAACATGAGTCCCAAAAACATATTCTCAGTGGCTAATGATGACGTAATGCGATTGAAAATATGTCACTGTTACCATGCCTGTAAGATTGCCGCGACGCATCAACCAGCATCCAATCAAGAAGAAGCAACACATACAGCAGAAGACAACGTTCCTATCAATGCTTGCTGATGAATGATGATGCACTGCGATAGAAAATATCTGCACTGTTGCCACGTCAAGGAAATAAACGCTTGCATGTCAACATTTTTAACTGTATACCGTTAATAAAACACGATTTAAGATCACCTATTGTTGTTAATTATAGAAAGAAGAAAGCAGGGAGCAAAAATAATGTCTGAGGAAGCGTTGCTTAAGTCGTCAAATTTGCAACACCGCGATCACGTGCTTTCAAGTCTTACATGGAACTTCTACCTACGTAGGTGGGACGAAGACGTTGTTGCTATGGACATAAATAAGGGCAGAGAGAGGGAAGAAAATTTACAACATCCTAACTTCCCCTCCGCTCTTCCCGCTATTCAGACACCTTGGTCTTCCCCTTCTACGCAGCCAAACCGAATACAAACTCCCGAAAAATGAGCTTTAGTGTAGGACAGCCTCGTTAAACTTTTGACCATAAAGGTCTATGTTAGTAAGACTGATTTCTACTGAGTAAATGGATGTAATGACGGAGTCCCAAGTTCGATTTTCCATTAGGGAAAAGAATGTCATTAGGACTATATTTAAAGTTACAGGGTCCTAGTTTTCGAGCTTTAACAAAATATTTACCCGATAGAAAAAATGGCATCAATTCACCTTACCCAATTCCCAGGGACCTTCCTCCGAGCAAAATACTCTCTCACCATTATCATAATCATAGGAGTAGGGGCAGAGACGATCAAACGGTAATTACACGGTTGTAATAGTGACAGAAAGCTTAACAAAAAATTAGAAACGTTTACGCACAAATGCTGTATCGATTTTATATGCAGTACATTGTGGTAAGTCCTCCTTTCGTTTTCCTGTTTCTCTTCAGTTTTGACGTTCAAGCTTGCCTGGTTGAATTCTCTCATTAGTTGAGATTAAAGCATGGAAGCATGTCTATGGTGGAAGTTACATCAAATAGCTGGATAAGCTAAATCCGTTGGGAGGCCAGTGTATTTCCTGAATATATACACGACGCGAAATCAGTCGTAATTCTATGAAAAAGGCAGAAAAATAAACGATACGATATAAATAAACAATAGCCTACTCGAACCCACATATCACAGATTATGCAGGAAATACGGAGAGACAAAAAGAGACAGATAGAGATAAAGAAGTAACAATACAGAAAAGAAGGAATAGCGAAAGGCAAACAGACTAAAAAGGAAGAGAAACAATTAAGTAAAGAACGAAGAACATGAGAATATGAACGAAAGAAGAATGAAAAAAGTGACCGAAAGAAACAAAGAACGAAGGAAGGAAATAAAAAGATATAGCGAGAGAAAGGGAGACGGAAAAGATAAGAGAAGTAGGAAATAAAGGAAGAGAAGAACAAATACCAGAAAGAGAGAAAATACAATAGAAGGATAATAGGGAAATATAATAAATAAAAGAAAGAAATACAATAATGAGGGGAAAAACATAGAAATACAGACAGATAGATGGAAACAAAAAGAGGAAAATAGAGAACAAGAACAGAAAAGTGTAAAAATAAAGACAGAAGAAGGAAAGAAAGAGAGATAAAAAAGGTAAAAAAAGAAAAACTGAAATAGTACATGAAAGAAAAGAGTAGTAAGACGTGCCATACTGCATTCACGGTGTCAACGTTATTGTTTGCGGCAGGATGATAAAAATGTACGTAGACTGGCCTGGCCCGGTCAGAGTCCTGATCTAAATCCTTACAAAGCACATACGAGAAGAACTCATTCACAGGGTCCTTCATCTATATCGATGGATACAACAGTTATTTCAGTTCTATCCAAAACGTTGAGGCAGAACAGGAATGATACAGGCAGTCCTTCGCCATCTTGTGGATAGACCTAAGAGATCTGCTGTCACGTTACCAGCACGAGGTAGTAGAGTAGCGAGAACAGAAAATTACCTGGGCCCGCAGGGCCCCCAGGCGAGACTTCTAGCTTTACTAAGCTACTTTCGTCTTTATGGCAAAGTATTATATTAATCTGGGGAATAATTGTTCAGGACTCGGCACCCACTTCAAACAAACATCCTATAACCCTCCGGAATTAAGCTAAATTAATTATTACGAATAAAAAGACCTTATAAATAAGTTTTTATAAAGAAGTGCACAGGAAGTGTACAAAGTGAACAAAATCTTTTTTTTTTTCGGTTAAGGGTTGAAATTTATATCAAAATTGGGCGTCTGCCCAGATATACACAATACCTAAAAAAACGTTGTTCAGTCATTTTTTAGAAGAAAACGTACAATACTGCAACTGATCCCATGTTTAACTGATAGTTAAATCGACTTTATGCACCACAGGACGAATCAAATAACTTCCAGCAATCTCTTACAATAAAACAAAAGAAACTCGACACAGAAAACCAATCAGAGGAGAAACGATGTTACAAATTAAAGCAGCAATAGAAAAGCAATAAACAAAAGCTAATCGATTTCCAAATAATTAGTTGTTTCATTAATATTCATAAGATTTCTTTTCTCACTTTCTACTGGTTAAAACAAACAAACAGCCACACATAACATAAAACGTTTAAAAATGCCTCACAAACCATTAACAAACTATTAAAAAAAAAGTTACCTACCGAAAATGTCCTTCATTTAATCCCATCCAATAGAACCTTATCTATTAATTATAAATGACAAGCATTTATCCAAATTAGAAATACCATGGTACTACTTTCTTTTTTTTTCTTTTTTTCAATTTCCCCTAGTTTTGGGGTTCCTGGTAAATACCCGTGTAATTTAATCACCAAAAGTTGGATGTTTAAAGGTGTGGAAGCGGGAGGGGAGAAACAGTGCAGTTCAGAGCTTTAATTATTCTGGCCCATTTGATTGGTTTACTCGAATATACATGAGGTGATGTCACCAAAATGCCTATATGAACATCTCTGTCGCACTAACTATAAACACTGAACACATCTCTCTCCGGATACATATGGTTTTATCGCTTCGTCCAGCCAGAACCATATTTTTTTTTCTTCGAGGTGAAAAAGGAGGAGAGGATCCCTATTCTTTTAATTGTCAACTGTTACTGATATATATGTAATTGTTTTCTCCAACACACAAAATGCATAATTTAATTGTACAATGCATTTTCCTTTAATTAGTACATTAACCGCACTTAAAACATGTATTTACTATGTATGTCTGTCCATGTGTGTACGTTAGTTCGTAGGCATGTGTAATGTGTATGTATTTTGTTATGTTTACGATCCAGTACAAAATTCAAATCATTAATTTACATGTAATGGTGTTCGATTGTTTAGAAAATGATATATATATATATATGTATGTGTGTGTTTTTAAAAGGGTTATTTATTTGGAAATAACCTATATTTTACCATGAAAATGTTCAGAGTTAGAAGCCGATAAACGTTATTCAGAAACAAGGAATAAAGAGGAGGTAATTCTAAGGGCATTCATTTGTAATCTGTTTCTACTTTTTTTTTCTTCTCTCTTTTTTTTGTAAAAAAAAATAATAGAAAAAAAGAAATGAAACACAACGTACTGAAGTGCGAAATCAATAGAAATAGTGGTAATTAACGCTGCATGAAAATTACCAGTCCCTAAAGGTGTGTTTCTCATTGTTACCATTTAAAATGTTAATACGGACTCTTTACCATTATCTTTATATGCAACGTATTTTTTTAGTTTTTATAGTTACTTTTTTTTTAAAAAAAAAAGGGTTTACAAAATTTGCTTTGCAGGATATTGTAGATTTAAATTCAGAACAATTGAATTAAGCCATTTATTTATTTCTAAAGACCGCTTTAGACGATACAATTTCTCGGACGATTTCTCATATGATAGAATGTATATAATCCATAATACGAAATTTTTCGTACGATTATAGTGTTTTACACGGTACAATTTTGGATACGAGGGGATAATAATGAAACTGCTGGAGTTTATAGTTCTGACGTCTCAGGCTTTTAAGGTAATTATGCCACAGATATTTGTGAAAGTAGCCCATGAAAAAAATAGAAAAAGAATTAAAATATTGATAACAATGAATCTTCTTAATACTGCATTCTACCAAGAGAATATATTCAGTGGTAACGAAAGTGTCGTAGCTTTCCTTCTGTGTCTTCAATAAAGATATTTCAAATAACGTTGAAGAATTAACGGTAATAAGATATGTGACATTACACAGCACTTCAAAAATATACAAATCGCGATATATTAATTCATATTTATACATATGCGGGCAAGTTGGTAATACTGCAGTTTAACTACTTCTACCAGAGAGCAGTGGAAACGCTTCAAAATGCTACGTTTTACGTTCCTATAGTCATGGAAGGTACTAAAATACATGCAAAATACAAAAATGAGGAGTAATGTAGCTTAAACTAATTCATAGTTGCAGAAAAACCTATATTTTTACACACTCACAAGGTGTATGGGTATGCATAGGAAGGGTCAGCTGCCTTAACCCTTGTATGAAAATAAGTTTGTACGATTAATTACCTAGCTCACGTGTGGACTTGCACAGCTAGTTCTGGCTTGACGTCGTCACTCTATCTACATTAGTTCTACTTCTGCAATATACTGTTCAATGTATTTTATTATTTCGGATGCAAAGTGTATATCTTATACAAAATCATGACGTGGAGTGTAATATAACTGCAAGGTTACATATTTATAGTATCATCTACAGTGTGTCCTTTCACATATCTAGCATGCAGCATATTCTAGACTCTACACACCAGAAAAGCAATGAAACTCTACGCACACACCTTATTTCAACTACATTGCACACTATATAAGAGAAGAAGTAGGTATTAGATCACATCCGAACTTTCATATTAAACATTTTAAAAATATTTTTT
>JAGDQP010060568.1:0-12185 GCA_022664845.1 Lepisma saccharinum
TGGCACCTTGAATACAGCCACAGCCGCTTCCTTTGTTGTTCTTGTCAATATCTTCTGCCCTGGAATACGACTTTGTTGAATAAATAAATTAATAAAACTTTCCAAATTTTAAAGTATTGATTCGTACTTCAAAATCTGAATTATGGCCTTCAGATGACTCAAGTCGGAAGAGGAGTCGGCCAGGGCCTAACTAGAAGGTACCAACCCAGTACATGCTTGATGTGACTGAAGAAAAATACTGGAAAAACCTTGTGTCAGGATGATCGGGTGCTGTTATCGAACCCAGGACCTCCCGAATGCGGAGCCAACGCTCCGCCGATTGAGCTACGGCCGCTCGGTTTGGTACCTCAAACACTTTTTAATATATATATATATATATAACCAAAATTCTGTAAGAGTAGTTGACTGAATCCCTGTAATCTCTTTTGTACAACGCAAAATAAAAATGCAATACAAGAAAAGTTTTATAGAGACAATTACGACACGAGGGAAAAATGGTGTATGTAACTGTATAATTCTCAAGAAACAAGGAAAAAAACAGACTAAACCATCTCCCGTATTGTTACACCTGGTAGTAACATATTGCAACACAAAGAAAAAAGCTATTCTTAATCACCTGCCCTGCCCACGTATTCTGGTGGACATTTGCTTTTGCCTTGGCGTTCAAGGCTTCCTCTGCACTACGAAGCACACTCTTCCATTGAAGGTAGAAAAGAATGTTCGGAGCAAGGTTAACACAGACAGGGTGTTTCAAAACTTGTGTACACTTTTTCTTGTACAGACAATTTCTACACCGTACGAAATAATATACTTAGTTGACATATTTTTTAAGATCTCTTAGGTTTTGCGGTCAAAAACTACAAGAGTATCCAGCGAACAGTAACAAAAATAAAAAAAATAAATTAAAATAAATAAAATCTCCTAACTTTTCCCGGTTTTTCAGAAGACAATATGTTTCCAGATTGTCATCTACATATTAAGTTAAGGAAAAAGATAAAAAAAAGCTTAATTTCACCTTCAACAAGCAATAGCAGGGTCAACGTATGCATTAGCCTTGGTTAGGTTAAAAGAAAAGGGCTGACCGACGCAGTAGTTTAAAAACTGATTCCTCCAAACATAGGCAACACCCTTCTATGCTCCGTTCCGTGGGCAGAAACATCTATAAATTGTTCCGAATACGGACAAATCCTAAAATTCCCTGACTTAAAGAAAATTCCCCGACTTTTCCAGGTTTTTCAGACTGTTGAACGTAAAGTGTACACGAAGTGTGACAGAGTTTATTGTGTTTTTCGGAAGGCCGGTTTAATTATTAATCTTCTGCCCAAAGCAGCAGATCTTTCAAGGCAAGCTATGAACTCTCCATTCATCTATCTGAGTCTATTTTTCTGCCTCAACATAGGATTTATGTCCACATTTCAAAAGCTTCCAATTTTCTGTCTTCACGCCTCCGAAGGGGGTCCACATTTCTCCTCCATATAATAATTCTTTAGTGGTTTCGTTTTTTTTAACTGTTTTTATATGAACTCAATTCTGGCAAAAGCCCGTCATGTTTGACGAATGATATCTCTCGGTAATCATTTTTCTGGGAGCAGGCACGGAAAATGCAGCAACCAGGTACCTTGCCGACATTCCACTTGTGAAACTCAGGAAAACAATTTAAAAAAATTCGATTAGGGTGGCCGGCAGCGGGGCTCGAATTCGTAAGTCTCCTCACAGAGGATCCGAAGTCAGCGACGTTATCAACTGGACCACGGGGACTGTGTGGGTACAGTTTAGTGATCCACTTCTGCACAAAAAGTATCTTACCTAATTAAATAAGCTTTTGAGTCAACTGAACTTCACTGCCCAAATCGGACCATGCCTCTCAGACCACTTTCATTTAGGTCGGTGCTCTGTGGTCACTGAGCAGCGTAATGACGTACACGTACACCCCTGTGTTTTTCTTGAGTGACATGGAATAAAATTTTGAAGCACATTCTAAACAAGCAAAGTAAGTAATCAAACTCTGACCGAAAGATTTGGATGAAACTTGTAGAGAAGAAATCAAGTGCTTTTCTCTGTTACGGATTTAATAAGACTCTTGTTCGGATACAGAAGCCAGGACCTTTCGCAACTCTTTAAATCATGACGTAGCATTGCTGCCTCGACCCTGGAAGTTAATCAAATAACTAAGCCTAGCTTCCGGGTACAATGAATAGCAATTGGGTCTATTGTGCAAGACATCAGGTCGTTATTATCTGTGAAAAGAGAAGCAGGATTAAAACTCAAGACAAAACCACTGTTTCCAACAGAAATTCTCAATACTGAATTCTTTTTTAATGCTTCTGGTGTTTCCCGCAGATGAATGGTTGTTTTGATTTGAGTCGCTTTGTAATCTGCGTTTATTCTAGTGGGGAGTGTGTTTCGGAGTTCAATAAAACTGCAGGTCCCGTGCCTACATACAACTCGAACAACTTCAGCAAATAATCGAAGACAGTAACAAACCCAACAAGTTCATCTTGCGGAAATAAACACATCTTCTGCCAAAACACTCATAATCAATCATAATTTTAACGTTTCTATTCGTTTGATGAATCAAGGCATTTGTGTAAAAGGTTTCAAAAGAAACAACATAACTTTATGATTTACGGACAAAGCAATATTAAAACGTGCAAATCTCTAATTTATGGGAACCAGGTGGCCGTAGCTCAGTTGGTAGAGTGTTGGCTTAGCATTCGGAAGGTCCTGGGAACGATCCCATTGGCCGCCTATCTGACTGAGGTTTATCCAGGGTTTTTCCTCAGTCACACAAGGCAAGTACCGGGATGGTACATAAAAAACTAGCCCCCTAGCCGACTACCTTTCAACATCTTGTCTCCCACCCTACCCCGGTCTGAGCCATAGATGCCTAAAGCACATAAATAACTTCAAATTCTAACTTTTGGGAGAACGGTTGGCCAAGAGGTTAGCACACTCGCTTTCTGTGCCCATGGTCACGGTTTCAATTTCCATGAGGAGGTAGGGGCGTTGAATGCAAGGTGCGCAGCCTACTTTAAAAATAAGTCCCGTCCTTAGAAACTCACCAGCTCGTTTTAGATCTTAATACAAATTCACTCAATCCAACCAACTTATGGGAAAACGGTACAAATCTTTATCTTATGGGATAAACTGTACAAAATCTATTGGTTATGGGGAAAACGATTGCGTTATAAAATTTGGCGTTTGGTCAATGATTCAAAGATGATTAATAAAGTCTCTAAGCTTCATTCCCAAAGACGATTTCTGTCGATTAATTATAAGCAAAAAAAAGCAAATGTTTCACACCAGAGTAGCCTGTTTGGTGGCTTAGTAGGTACCGTCTACTAGGTACCTTTGCGGTAATCCTAATACAGCACTAACTACAGAACTGTATCCAAGCGCCTTTGAGGCATGTTGTACACAAAATGACTGGATACAACTTTAGAGCCTATGGTTGTACTTGATTCAAAGTATGATATTCAGAATTTAAGTACCACACCGACATCAGCTTTGTCGGCAAGAGGTAGATGTTGTACCGTTTTACCCCTAAGTCCTATATTTACACAGTTTTGCCTATAAACACGCCACTCTAGAGCCCGCCCTGCCGTAAGTCATAGGTTTGCTCCGTTTTTCCATAAGCAGTAAATACGGTACTGTTTATTTATCCTATGAAAATTATTTCTTTACGTGATTCTATATTTAAACAATCGACATAAAGGTGAGAAAGCCAACCTAGAATGCACTTTATTAACAGTGCATCCTTGGTGTATGTTAGGATTCCCGCTAATAGTTCATAGGGTACGGAAGCATACAACATAAATTCACATGGAATACTACATTGTAACAAAATGTGTCTACTTTAAAACCCAGTAACTCTAGTGTAAACATACGTTTTTATTACTGCAACATACACGCATACGTCTTAATAATACAGGAAACATATAGAATGATATTCTGAAAGCATTTTTCAATACTTTCAGAATACTTTGAAACATTTCTCAGTCATAAAACAGCGAAATGTCATTAGTGCATGGTCTTGAAGGATAAGAACAGGTGCAGAATAGAAAAAAATCGACCCACGGCCTTCAAGAAAGGCCTTATGATGCGCCAGACTTACCGGAAGTGGAAATATGTATTTTTCACAAAAGCTATCTCTGTACTTGCTGTTCGTCCTTGAGTGCAGGCAGTTTTGCATGCAGTACACTAGCACACACACAGACATAAACACTTACATACAAAACACACAAATGACGAACGTCCAGGATGCATGTCCAACTCCAATGAGAACAGTTAACCATTAGCGGAAGTGCAGCGTGCACTTTCGGATACTTTTGCAGCTTAATTTGATAAGAAAGTAGATTCATTTTGGAAGAGCTCAATCGATGTTATGCCATAAGAATGTACTACGCTGATAGCGCATAGTAATGACCAAAGACGTACACAGAGTCCCCCAAAGTTTTTTTGTGAAATTAGTATATTTCGCCAAAATTATAGGCATTTTACGTAAATTTCATACCCAGACAAAACTCGCCCCCCCCCCCCCCCCCCAAGGCGCTGGACCCACCCCGAAACCAACTTTTGGGTACGCCCCTGTTAATGACGACGCCAGGCAACGCAAATTGAAAGTGAGACTAGGATTACTTTTGACTACCATACCTAATACAGCACAACTTAATATTTCTACTCACGACTCTGTACACTGTAAAAAAAAATGGCTGTGTTAATTCAACACTTTTTGTTGACCCAGGGCGACCACACTTCTTAGTGTGGAATCAACGCCGTTTGTTATGCGATTTTAGTGACGAAACATTGTGCTAGTGCTAGTAAGACACCTCCCATTGTGTTGAATCAGCACTGACAAGACGCCCATTGTGTTGAATCACCGAAATCAACACCGTTTGTTGCGTTGATTTAACACAAAAAAGTGGTGGTCGCCCTAGGACACCGAAAAGTGTTGAATCAACACAGCCATTTTTACTGTATGAAGGGGACATCCTTCACTGTAATCCACTTGATACCGTAACTAAAATTACAATGTATAAAAAGTACATCGTAATGCATAACAGACCAACAATTGCTGAAAAAAATGAACATTTGATACATTCGGAAGACAAGGACGTGTGGAAGAGAGGAGATCAATGAACCAGGAAGAGTAATTTGAGCATTTGTGGTAGTGTTTAGATTCGAACCCGGAACGATGAAAAGGGAAAGTGAAAGTTGTCGTCCTTTGCGTGAGAGCAACTATCTTGGAGACAAATCTCTTTGACTGCTTTGCTAATAAAAAGGAGTGAAGGGGGGTTCGGGACGAAAGACAATTTGCCACTTAAGTGGCTGATTTTCCCTTTTGTTAACACCGTCTGCCAGTCTTTTCTACCATCGCAAACGGAAGCAATTTGCCTGTGAGTTACATCGGAAGCTTCCCAACTCGATCTTCTCACATGCAACAGGGTGTCTCGTAAGTCCTTAGTAAAAAATAAAATAAAAGATCAACCAAAAGAAATGCTGCTCAAACAGCAAAACTGGGCCTCCGGTGACGTGATTGGTTAGCGCATGTGGTCCCGGGTTCAAACTCTGAAGTGATCTATTGAACAGTGGTTCCGAGCCCACTTCAACGAAAACTATGGATCCTGTTCTTAGAAGTTCACAAGATCATTTACGAGACTAATAACACTTCAAACAACCCAGCAAACCATTACATAAATAAGACACATTTTTCCAAGTGATAAGAGGGACTACGGATAAGTGATTCTTTAGATAATTGCCCACTTAGATTAATCAGTGATGCTGCCAAGAGTGTTGTTCTACAGTATGGCGAGTGGTGGAGGACATTCATAACAGCTAATATTGCTACCTTACTCAGAGTTTTCAATTTATAATATGTAACAGTTGCAAACGCAATTTCTTACAAAGTATTCATTGAAATTTCGAAATATTTTTTGTGAAGAGAAGCACCAGACATTTGACACTAGATTGCAGAGAATGGGGACGCACGTTAAAAATTTAAAACAATGCTTCGTCTCCCTCGAAAGCAAAATTACATGTTTCGAGATTCTTCGAAGAGAGGAATCGTTTACCAGGGATATGCGATGGAAAGGTTTCGTTTGCTCTATATCGGTATCATGCTACCACATTTTCTTACTTTTCTCATTCCCTCTGACATTTTCTGTGAATCTGACTGTACGTAATAAACATACAGGTTGTTCATAAAAGATTGGTAAAGTTTCACACATGATTTTCTGTTCTCCTACAGTCACGACATCTCTCAATCGATAAAACAAATGTCCCAAGTGTGATGTGCAATTCTTTATTCGCACCTCTGGTTCTCCGACACACAAAATGTACAAGTGATAGCCTAAGGGCTGATTTACATGCAAGCTTGCGTTGCTTCCTTTGCGTGCGATTAGAGTGAGTAGCCAATTGAAGCACGTGTGCTCGTTACCTAAAAGTCAATATTCAAAGTTTACATTAGTTTTCACTAATCTTGTTTTATTACGTAGTACGTAGAACAAGCAATAAAATACGTGTTTCAATTGGCTACTCACCCCAATTGCACGCAAAGCAAGCAACGCAAGCTTGCATGTAAATCAGCCCTAATTCTTGCCCGATCGACCATGTTGAGTGTCATGGCCTTCACAGCACAGGTGATATTTTTTTTTCCTGTAAATGTCTGAGCGATTCGGTCATTCAGAATACATAAAATTTCTTTCACGTACCCGAAGAAAGAAATCACACTGTGTTAGGTCTAGGGACCGGGCTGGCCTAATTTGAACATGTTGAAAACAAGTTGCCTTCTAAAGTTGCCATTTTCGAAGTTCGTGCCGCATCGGTGCTTCTGATGATGGGTGTTCTGTCCGAAGAATCCTGGGTGAGGTGAACCGGTGGTGGTTTCTCAATCCCTTTCATCGGATGAAGATCATGTCTTAAGGATGAGACCTACAGTTTAACGTGAGCTTTAAACCACTTGTCTTTATTGGGAGTCGAACCCCGGGACCCCTTGATTACAAGGCAAGGAACCGGACCGCTCACCCACAGTAGCTAGGCAACCATAAAAAGAAACTTGAACAACTGGCGCCGCCAAGCGGACATAAAAGGACAGCTGAATGATGAGCCAATGCATATGTTCTTTCCTCACCAAAAACTTCGTTTTCTGAACACCCTATATAAACTAAATATATATCACGCATATAAATGCTCGTGACAAATCTCCAGTTATTACGAAAAATTCCTGCTTGTATTTGGAACTGGCGGAATAATCCATCATGGAAAAAGATGTTTTGTGTTTGTTGACCATTAGAATTTGGAGAAATTTGAGAGGAAGGCGAGAAGAAGCTCCTCTTCCTAGTTGGAGCGTGACTGATGCTGGGAGAAAGGAAGACCATGGTTGAACCTGTCGTGGCGTGGGATACTGCAAATATAAATTCTCCAGTACAAAGTGATCGCCCGTTGCAGAGTGTTTATAAAGAACAGAATCACAATTCAATTTAAGGAGAGATAGTCTTTATTAGTAAGTCGTGGCCCACTTACCCATCGCAGCGGGCACTTTCTTCTTCTTCTTCCTTTGGAAAACCTCCTCAACATCCACCATGGCCAAGTTCCAGTGTTTATCGAAGGCTTCAACAAAACCTGTGCAGTAGCCTCGGACGCCAAGCATGTTTCTTGTCCATACCTTGAAAGAAAAAAAATACAAGTTTAAATGCTTATGTCAACATATGTGAGAAGTTTCCAAAGGGTACGCTGTTCAAACATTTTGAACGCTTTCCTGAAGAAGAAGAAAAAGTCGGACGAAAAACTGCAAAAACTGAACCTTTCAATAGTGAGTACAAAATGCCGATTTTATACCCACAGTTTTTGATAGGTAGTGGCGAACCCAAGGTTGGGTTTAGAGGGGCGGTTCGTTGCCTCACAGTTCTTGGGAGGGAACAGATTAATAATAATAATTAAAAAAAAAGATGGTAAAATATGCTGAAAAATAGGCAGTGTAATGTACCCACAATTTTTGAGAATCAGTGACGGGCACAGGGATTTAAATTTTCCATCGTTTTTTTTTTTTATTATTATTATTGATCTGTTCCCTCCCAAGAACTGAGAGGCAAAGAACCGCACTTCTAAACCAAACCCCGAGTTCGCCACTGCCTCTCAAAAATTGTGGGTACCAAATTGGAATTTCGAACCCACAAGTCAAAGGTACTGTTTTTACAGTGTACGGTACCCTTACCTTTTCTAGCTCACTTCTGCAACCTTTCCCTTACCTCTTCTAACCCAATTCTAGCACTGGTCAGACATCGTTGGATTACTTATGATCTAAAAAGGTAGTGAAAACTATGATTTGGACTCTAAAACTGGCAGGTCCTTTTCATTTACTTACCTTCCTCATTTGTAAGAATTCACGCTATGTCGTGCAGTTTCTGTCCATTTGATTTCATTTAGGTACAGGTGTGGACAAAGGTATTGTCGCATGTCTTTAACAAAATATATTCTACATTCGCGAAGATGTCCCTCCCGTACGTGACATCTATTAACGAATATTAAAATTAGGATTAATCGTTCCCATTGCATTATAAAAATATCCGAGATAAAACATTTGGTAAATTTTTGAACTTAGAATTTATTGTCCATTTTTTTTTCAAATATCGCCCTCATTTAGCTACATATCAGGATAATATTTTCCTCAAAAGCGCGTCATGTGATTGTGCATATGCCTGTAAGTCAACAAATTTATACGATGTTTGAATATATTTATTTTTGAAATAAGAAAAGTCAGTTATAGATATGCGACAGAACTTTTGTCCATAGCTGTACTAGAGTCTGAGTGCATGCAGCACAAAACTACCGTAAAGTCAAGTTGTAGCCTTACAAGATTAAAAACGGCCAATGAAGGTCTCTTGAGATTTACTCAAGTAATGTCTTTATCTTTTGACACACCCTGTATGATCTTTTCTGTTTTACAGAAAGTGAAATTTTATGAAAAGAAAGTAAAGAAAAAATATATATTGGCTTCCTTTTTTTTTTAGTATGAGCAACGCGCTCGCGCACACGACTCCCTTTGGCTTTCTTTTGCTTTTTCCCTTTCAACAGCAAACAGCGTGACGGAGGAAAGTTGAACAGAATGTGACTCCCGTGCAAATGGAATCGGTGTTAATTTTTTTCACAGAAGACAACACACATCAACATTTCCTGTAACAGATTTTTTTTAAAAAAAATCTGATTGATTTACGTGACGGATGTCTTAACTCTGTATTATTCAGTATTTTTTTAAAAAAAAAGCAAACTCTTGTTATATTTATATATACATTGAAAAAAAAATCTGAAACATTCCTGGAACTTTACCTACCTGGAAATTTCCAGTAACCTGACTAATATAAACCAGCAATCATTCAGTTTTAGCGGATACTAGGAGCAAAAGAAAAGCCTTCAGCGAGATTTGAACGAGAGTTCTGCAGTAAAATGCCAGTCATAAGGAAACACAAGATCAAAACAGTATAGTGTGTCAGAGGTGTGTTGCCTGTACCCTCAAAGACATGAACTAAGTTACTCTAACGACTTACACCACATTTTAATAACTATTCTATTACGGATAAGAATCCCTCATTCACAGAGAATATTTCCCATTTCTACTAAAATACATGATCAAGATGGCTGCCTTTAAGTCTGTACATCAATAAGTAATAAGTACTGTATTGGGTAGGCTGGAAGTACGTTACACAGTACGTATTACATGTTTTTTTTTATTACACCCTCTTCAAAAGGACCACCCCTCTAAATGACCACTTTTTAAAATTTGGGTGGTCGGCTTAACAGTGTAGATCACCCCTGCCACTTTCCATTAGTTTATATGGGCATTGTTTTACTTGGTTTATGGCTCTCAGAAGTGGAATATTCAAGTTTTGCCTTCACGTAATTTGTCTTGGTGGCTATTTTGACGTTTATTGTTTTTCAAATGTGAAGTTTCTTCAAATATCTGAACGTAATGTATTATTAATAGTTAACTATACAAAACACAATATGTCAACGGGAAATTATATGATCTGTGTAAATAATAATGCATTTTTATAAAACATCATGCGTTAGAATAACTATTACAAAAAACCGGGCGCAAATAGAAGTTAAAAATTACACTCGTGAGAGAGAGAAAACGAGTAATACAATTCCCATATATATATCAATGGAAAGAGTGGGGTGATATCAATACCGTTAAAGAGGTTTTACTGTATACAGTAAAACCTCTTGTTAAAGAGGTATACAAGCTATTTGTTGTATTGTAAGAGTTAAACTTATATCGGAGTAGCTTCCCCTACCTCTTTCAGTGACGAATAACAGACTGCTCATCTTGTGTCTCGGAATTTTTTTTTATTTTTTTTTTTTACTTTTATGGTCACTCGGTTATTTTTAGGACACCCGGTTGACCTCTTGGTTACAATGGCACTTCGAAGAGCAAGCCGTTTTCAACCATATTATGCCATTTATGTAAAGTGCTATGTTTTTTGCGTGGAAGTTCGAACATATAGCAGACTTACTATTACAGTGCTTGAGACACGTGTATAATATTATGCAGAACTCTAACCAGTCTGTTATTAAAGGAAGAAAGCATAATTGCATTAGTTTTAATGGCAAGGATTCAAGATACATACCATTGTTATTATTATTATATTTTTGGCGTAGTGCCTCTTCTACATATTCTTTCATATACTGTCAGCACTGTAATGTCATTTTGTGCTAAGCGCTTGCTTTCTTATACATCGAAAGCCATGCAGTTTGTAGATCTACCTTATTATACAACAAGCACGGTAATTTCAGTAGATAAATGTAATTTCGAGTAAACTTAAAATTAATTTTATTATATAACTAGCTGATTTCCCGCCCATTGGAGCGAGGTCCAGAAGTTTTTCGCCCCCTCCCCCCCCTGCGGGGTGTCGAATCAAAAAAACTAAAATAGCCGTTTTAATGAATTGATAGTCACACCAAATTTCACCTCTTGAATGTAGTCAACCCGTCGAACAACATTGTAGTGTGGGTTGCCGCGTGTTTTGCTTTAAACTATTTCATTATTGTTAGCACCGCCATTGGAATTCAATGGATATGGTCGATTATCTCTGAAGATGATAATTTTAGAATCAAAGTGATATGATAGCTTCCCAGTCCGATCCAGTATCTGATCGTATGCAAAAAAATAATTTCAATCGGTCAAGCACTTTTTGCTTGATGCTCAAACACACACAGTCACTTTTAATTTTATATATAGAGATGACTTCGGCCTGACCCATTTTGATATACTGTTTAAGTGTAAAAAAAACGCTCTCCAGACCAGGATTCGAAATGCAGACATTTGAATTACCAATACACGTTGTGCCTCATGAAGTTATTATGCATGTTGTGACTCATATCCGTTGATCACCGTATTTGGAGATACCTAATGCATTAGCTACATTGTAAAAAAACAAAAACAAAAAAAACAAAAAACACTTCTTTTGTTTCTTTAAAAAATTTACACAGCTCAATTCAACTTCTGATCCCTTGTATATTTCTCACTCTCTGTTATTCTGTGAACACTTTTTACACATCTTTTTCACATAAAACAAATGTGTGTCAATAAACGATTTGGGTAGGCCCACAAGAAGAAGTAAACAGTTGGCAGGAACGAGGGCAAAACACCTGATTTTCATTTATTTATTTACTTCTATAGAGAATGCATTCTCCAATTACTGAAGACATTATAATGTCTGCTGCTACTGAGACGTGCGCGAACAAAAAGTCTATGGAACATGGAACTTTTGTTCGCGCATACGTTTCAATTTATAATATATTAAGAAAAAGATGAGAAGAGATATAAAGAAAAAAAAGATGGATTAATTTAGAGCTGATTTTGTTTATGGCCTTTAGGCAACTAAGGCTCAGCCGGGATAGGGAAAAGGCAAGGATTCGGGAAGGTGTCGACCAAGCCTATGTTGAAGGTGCCATCCCGGCATGTGTCTGGTGTATCTGAGGAAAAACCGTGGGAAAGCTCCAGTCAGGATGGTCGGCCGCTGGGACCGAACCCAGTCTCCCGAATGCTACGCCAACTCTCTACCACTGAGCTACGGCGGCTCGGTAATTTAGAGCTGAATCCTTAACTTTTCGTTATCTACAGGAACAAATTCTCAACAGGAAGGGAAACGGTAGAGTCGAGTTTCCAGAAAATGGAACTGGATATG
>JAGDQP010060569.1:0-12185 GCA_022664845.1 Lepisma saccharinum
TCTTCTGCACTTGAAGCAAACAGGATCATATCATCAGCGAATCGTAGTTGATTAAGGTAATTGCTATTAATTTTTATTCCAACTTCATTCCAGTTTAAATTTTGGAACACTTTCTCCAGGACTGCAGGAAGCAGGTTTGCAGAAATTGAATCTCCTTGCCTTACCCCTTTTCCAACTTTAAATTTTTCACTTTCTTGATGCAGTCTAATGACAGATGTGGCAGTTGAATAAATGTTTCGCAGTCACTTGATGTATATACTTTCGATGCCTTGATGTTCAAGTGATTTAAGTACTGCTGACAAGTAGACCGAATCGAAAGCTTTTTCGAAATCTATGAATCCCAAACATAGTGGAAGTTCATATTCATTAGTCCTTTCCATAACTTCATTCAATGCTTGTATGTAATACATTGTGCTAAATCCACGACGAAATCCGGCTTGTTCCCTTCCCTGGTTAAAATCTAAATCTCGTTCAATACGATTCAAAATATATTTGATGAACATTTTGTATAGAGCTGGCAGTAAACTAATTGGTGTGTAGTTCTCGACGCGTTCTTTGTCCCCTTTCTTGTACAAGAAAATGATGATATCATTATTCCAACTTGACGGTAGATATAAATCACAGCCATATTCGATCCATTATTGGATGAGGCCTCTCCTCGGAGGGAGGAGATTAGTATGCTGCTCGCACGCTGATCAGATGGGTTGAGAGAGGAGAGCCTAAGCTCTCATTGTGATCGCCACAATCTTTTTTTTTTAGTGGCTCCCCAACTGTATCACGTGGGCACCGTTCCAAACCCACATGCGTTGGAAAAATCCTTGGCAGCACCGGAAATTGAACCCGGGACCCCTCAATCCGTAGTTAGCAACTCTAACCTCTCTATATTTGTCCCCTTGGGAAAATTCCTGACGACACCCTTGTCTGTAAGCTTACTCTGTACTGCGAGTAACTGAAAGTAACATTTACAACGTCAAACGGGTTACTACATGAAATATTCGTAATAGGTTCCACGGACGTCCAAGCATATTTGCACACGCTTCTGTATGGTGCCGAGCTCGTCCTGAGGATAGGTGCTGCAATTTTGTAGTTGTTGTTGATCTTTATTGCAGTATGCAGATCTAGAAGTGCACATTTTCTTCCTTAGTGATTCCTAGAGGAGAAAAAGAATCACACAGTATCAGACCCGGTAATGCCTTGTTTAGATTATTGTGATTGTTACGATGGTAAAAATCATGGTTGAAATAACTCCGTTTAGACTACGGAACATAACTTGGTTATCGTACTTGTACTGCCATTGTCAGTAAAGAAACAGGTTACAGGCTTAGAGTAAGGAATCTACTTTTTCCATACTCTAAGGTTACACGGTAGAGGTTTAAATGATAAAATACTGAACACAAATGAATTGATTATGGAGTAACATTTTGTAGATTAGTTCTGCCATCATTCTTTTATACTTTGAAAGTGATATACACCACTAGGATGCTATGTATTTCGATAAAGAAAGAAATAAACTCACCAAGTGAGCTGCGCTTAACGGCCATCTTGCGTTTAGATAACTAACGTAAGGAGATAACTGTCGTAAGTTGACGCTCGTTAAATTTGAAACCCGCGTTAACGGTAACTACCGTTTACATTACTAAAATGATCTTGGGTTAACGTTAACCATGGTAAGATGTTAGTAATGTAAACAAGGTATAGCTGGGTAGACCTAAGCACCGAAACACCATGCGATTTCCGAGGCCTCTCTAGAAATCGCGGCATTCGTTACCATGAAGGGTATATGAAGGGTACAATATACAGTACAATTGCACATTGAGCCTCAAGAGAAATTCATGTACATACAATCATATTCCACTTAAATTATTGGTGCATTTACTAAAGCGTGTACGTTCAGTATAACGGCCATAATGCAAGGAAATACAGTGTGGCGGATATTGGTAGATACAATATTTATTTATTTGAAGTTAGCACGGATAAAGCAAACGCCATTTTACATTGTTACAAGAACGGTGTAAAATGGCGTTTGCTGTATCCGTGCTAACTTCTATTAAATACATATTGTATTTACCAACTTCAAATTGCAACAGGAAGACGACGATGGTGTATTATATAGACAATACGGACATCAATGCACCTAGGGAATAACGTCCTCCAAATGTCCTATTTTTGCTTCGATGCACTGTTCGAGGTTATGCTGGTAGGCTTCCATGATACGTCTGAACATGTCTTGTGAAATAGTGCAGGTTTCAGGGTTGATAGTAGTCTTCAATTCGTCAATCGTCTGCAAGCGATGTGCAAAAACTCTCTCCTTCAGGGAATCCTAGAGAAAGTAGTTCGGTGTTTCATATCTGGGGAGCCGGATGACTGAGCCTCCGTGACGGAGAGTCTTTGAATAAAAACTTCCACCACCGCAATGCACGTCTGCACCGGCCAAGGCTCCACGGTATACTATTACTAATTACCTGACTCCAAGCTCTCCACGGATGAAGATATTCCGTGCATTCAGGCAGGGTTGCCAACTCAAATTAATAGATACAATACGCGCCACCTATACAAGTTACGCAAAACTCTTAACAATAGTTTGAACGCGAATTCATAATTTGTAGTGTCTTCTCATTAGATCTAACATGTCACGTTTCGGCATCGAATAATAAATCTCTACAACTTCCACCTCATATTTATAATTAATCAGACTAACATATTGAGTGCTCTAAACGTGCTCAAGTTATGTCAAATAAGTTCAAAGCGGTCATGATAATATTCACATCAAGTCATGCCATATTAGGTAAACAATTACAGAAAAGGTGGACAAAACAGGATATTATTGCAATAACAACATTGACCATAAAGGTAGTTTTAAAAAGACAGGACCTTAGTTTGAATCCGTTTTATATTATTTCTGGCTTTTAGAGGAATCCAAAGTGTTGCACTAACAGTAGAAGCCTATAACTATAGAAACTGACAATACGACACAATTACAGCAACTTGTAATGCAATATTACCACCGCCATCTTAATTCAGTTCTGTTTTCTTTCTTTTTTTCAGTCCTGGTACTTTCATCGGCCGCTCTTGCCGCAGAAGAATGCAACAAAGGTAAGCGCTGAATTATATTTTCCTCAAATTACATAACGTGACCATATTTTCCTCAGTGATTCCGGAGAGAATCAAAAAAATCCCGGTCTTCCTTTTTGGGACAGTACATTTGACTACTTTTCTTCCCCCCCCCCCCCACCAATATGTGACAGAGTAGAGGAGAACGGATTGAACTTTAATTTCGCATAAGTGATTGATTTTTCTATGAGGTTACCCAAACAATTCAGTACGGTACTATTAAAACCATAGAGTTAGGAATTTAAATAGAGGGAACCTTAGGCTGTTTTGTCGGAGAGGGGAATGAAGACAAGAGACGTAAGGGAGGAGGCATTTCGGCCATATTAACTGGCCCCATATTTAGGGACCCTCTTTTCCGAGTATTGCCTTTCTGAGGTGCACTCATCCTCCTATCGAGAAAGGTAATCCTCACAGTACTCGGTATAGAGGGACTCTAATGGGGCCACACAAGATGGCTGCCGATGAACCGTAATTTGGCTTCATGTGACGTCATGTATGTTCTCTCTATTTTATTCCTAACTCTATGGTTAAAGCACATTATTGTACTTTTATTATGACAAGAAATGGTACACAAACAACAAGTAATCAATGATCTGTAATAGAAAAAGTAAAACTTTGTCTTACGTACCATTACCCACCTGGGTGGGGTAAATGTGCATCCGTTCCGATTTTAAGAAAACATGAACAGATAAACAATATGATTCCTTCAGCTTGCGGTTCTATAGATAATTTGTACACAGAAAACAAAATCTCATTACGGACGTAATCATTTAAATGAACAAAAAATTGTCAAAGCTTGAAATTATTTAACTATAACGTAAATCACGGTGCGTAATCGGAGTGGTACGGAGGATTTCCTCCCACCAACAATCTACTTATGAATTTCCCTCCCACTAACAGCTCCTGGGGAGGGGGTTAAGATGATATGCTGCATGCAATCACCCCGTTTTCAGCCATTGTGAAAATGTCTTAGTAATCGCTATTATAATCTTCACCGATCCTTACTAAACAAACACAACAACAAGGTAAGAAAATACCCACAAAATGGCTGTGTGTTAAGTTACATCCTGTTACTTATAAATATTTCTATTCCGTGCACTTACTTTAAAACATATACTATCAAAACGAAATAGTGTGTCTTGTGGCGTACATAAAACGATGTACAGTCAGCAAAATTGAAAAGATAAAATGGCCGCACTCTTTCAGCAGACTTAATTGGAAAATAAATTGTTTCCGACTACAAGAAATATCTTACAAATGAATCATCCATCAACAGTCAAGTTCCATTACAAAATCAGCTTTCTTTACTGTAAACCATTTATTCCTTATTTAAAAATTTTTAAAATTAAATTCTCTAGTTGGTCTCTGAAAAATCTAAGTCCTGAAACTAGACTATGTGCCAACGTCGCAAGATATGAGTATCCACTCTCCTGTTATTAAATATTGATTTACTAGTTACAACAGTTTCTGCATCTACTAACTTCTCTGGTCTGAGCCTAAGATACTTAAAGGCAATAAATAAATGTTAAGAAAAGCTACTAGGTTCTACTGACAAACGTTGTCTGTGGTTAAACAAATTGAAGAACGTTATTCTAAAAATACACTACCTTGCCATTAATCACCGGACACCCTCAGTTCAAATACATTTGTCCCAGTTATGGAATCAGTATGACGTAGGACCACCACGCGCCCGAATCACACCTTCGATCCTTCCAGGAAGACTTTCCACTAGGTGCTGATAGACGGCGGCAGGCATTGCCCGCCATTCCTTGCGTAACATGGTGAAGAATTCAGAGGTGTATTTGGGACGTAGTCGTCTGGCCCTCAACCGACATTCCAATTCATCCCAGTGATGCTCATTTGGATCAAGATCGGGGCTTTGGGCTGGCAACTCGAGTTCTTGCACACTCATTTCCTCAAACCACTCCGTGATAACATGTACTTTATGAATGGCAACTTTATCGTGTTCAGGCCATTAACGAACTGTTGCCACAGTGTGGGAAGCGCAGAATTGTCCAGGATTACTTGATACCCTTTGCCATTCAGGGTTCTATGCACTAACACCAGGGAACCAAGGTCGAACCATGAGAAACAGGCCCACACCATGATTCCTCAACCACCGAACTTGGTAGGTACCACTCCGGTAGGCACCATTCGCCAGGTTCAAACACATCCGTCGGAGTGCCACAACATGTATCATAACTTATCACTCCATATCACTCTTTTCCACTGTTCTACTATCCAATGGCGCAGTACGGTGCACCACTGTAATCTGTGGCGGGCATTTCATCGGAATATGTTTGGCTTATAGGATGCAGCTCGTCCATGGAATCTTAGTGAAAACAGCTCGCAACGAATTGTGTGTGCACTGGCATCACTCCCAAATGCCGCCTGAAACTCGGTGGCTATGTTGTCCAACGGCTTTGACGTTTTGCTGGAGAGATCGCCGGTCTCTGTCAGAAAGTTTTCGAGGCTTACTGGTCGAGGCTAGGATTTTATCATTCACTCTCGTTCCCATTTCTCCACGACATCACCAACTGGTGACCCAGGTATCTGGAACTTGTCGGATATGGCACGTATGGAATGACCAAATCGGTGGGCACCTATAATCATGCCCCCTTTCCGCCTCATTCAACTCTCGCCGTCCGCTCAGATTGACTACTAGCACTCGTATGGTCCCCTCCCGATCACTCACCGTCGTCTCACTGCCACATGATACCATAGAAGAATACAATATATACTTTTTGCATGATACATATTTGTGACGGTAGGAAGAGTTTACTTGCTGTTTAGGAGGTGTCCACTGATTAATGGCAAGATAGTGTATATTTAATACAGATACATATCAGTACGTCCGTAATCAGTAGCAATGAAGTGTTGCTTATTCTAATTTGGGACGTTATATTCCTTTTTTTAAATTCTTTACCTAATTGTAATGTTTTTCATATGTTCTGGGAAAATAACATTAAATGGAAGATTAGCTCAGAGATATATCAAACACTGAAAATGAAACAAAAGGGCGCTTTATATAATTTTTACTTTGCTCATATTTGGACAAGAGTTCAGGTCGAAGCCTCTTTTACCATAATTTTTTGTGGTCATCTGCCGATCCGGGTGGTCGTGCGGGCTAGTGCGGTAGTCTAGCGACTCCAGGATCTCGGGTTCGAATCCCGCCACGGGCATGGATGTGATTTTAACTGTGTTGTCAGTAGTTAGGTGAAACAGTATAGGTAAAATTGAAATATTGTTAACTGAATAAATTGAATAAGGAAATGGCCCGCTTAGGGCGAACTAAGTTAAAAAAAAAATGCTTGTAGTGTCATGTTTACTCTCTTTTTTCTATTTGTCCATAAAAAACCTGCCGAAGTTGGTTCGAATCCCACCCACAGAGCCAGTTATTTTTAATTACATTAATCTTTTTCTACATATCGCCGTCATCTTTACCGGCGTTACATGGACAAATAACATATGAAACTGACATTTCTCGCTTACACGTTACTATGACTACCAGTCTAACTATACACACAGAGGTTCCGAAGCATACGTGTACTCACAATCACATCCTGCATCGTATTCGTGGTTGCGTTTTAAGAACAATTCTCTTCTTTGCCTTCGGAAATGGGAAGAAAATCTACGTAAGAAATTAAAAGGCTACAAAAATAGTTTTTTCAACTTTTGAAAAATTATTTTTCTGGTACTTGTTTTTTGCCTTAAAATGTAGTATTTCCCAGAGAAAAGTTAAAATTCTATGCTACGAATATTTAAGTGTTTTTAAACTACTTGGTTTCTCATTCTCCGTATGTGTTTATAAGTATAGTATATTTGTATATTGTAGACGAACCAGGAGAAATTCTGAGTTTGCTCTAAATATTTTAATCAAATATCATATTTAGAAAATTCGTATAAGAAATTGTATAAATAAAATGATCAATAAATCAAGGCAAACAGATAGGGATATGACAATAGTCATAAAGCTTGGAAATTTTATGTTGAGTCTTGAATGTTGTACAACATTAACAATTATATCTAACGTCACAGCTGCGTGAGGCCAGATCACAATGAATCACGATTTTCAAGTTCCAACATGACTTTAAATATCCTTGTAACGAGGAAGTAAGAGGCTCATTCTAGCTTAGTCACTCATTCTGTACGGAAGCTGTCTAGAATGTTCCTCGATATAGGGTATCAGAGTTTCTTCATTCAAGTATTCTTAATACATGGAATTCAGAGCGACTTTAGTATGCTTGAAATAAGCTTAGTTGAAGCTTGACTCATTAGAACTACGACGTTTCTTATTTATAGAAAGTTATTTATTGCATTATTATAGGTCCTTAATTGAAATTGGCGCCATATTAAGAACTATTTCATGGCTTTGAATGTTGGTAATATGGCCAATAGTCTACCACGTAAGGTGCTAGGCATCTTTCGGCTTCAGTCAACAGTCTAACACTCTTTGACAACCTGTTTGCAATATAATGACGTAACATCAATAGCTCCAACTCCGTAAGGAATAGGGGAAAGTTGGTGAATACCGTACAGGTTGCCGTACAGTCGTATTTCTTCAAATCGGCAAGGAATGGCAGAACGGTGGAGCCCTACTCGTGTTCCCCTGTCCAGGGGTAGTGTCGTGTGCAAGTTCCCTATTTGTGTCTTGGCTGATGTAGTCGAAACGGGTGGAAAATTGTAAGTGAAATATACACTTTTTTTCACAGTGTCATCTTCAAACAACTGTCCACGACAAACTGTAAGCTTGAGATTATTAAGTGTAATGAATTTCGTCAGTACTAATACTATATTTAGTGTAGTGAAATGTATGTTTTTGTGTTACATGCCATTCTCGTGGTATGATCGTTTAACCCAAACATGGTGTGATCGGCTAATAACGTACACAGTGAAAACGAAACTTTGAAAGGACTCTACCACTTATACGACGTGTGATATGTCACTGTTAGCCTTGCCGAAAGTATAGTTCTGAAACCGCAAAAAGGAAAAATGAGGCAACAGCAAAGTTCAGAAATTTTCACCCCCAATGGCACTCAGGATTATCAAATTCCAGTATGAATTTCAAAAGATGTATAAATATTCTTGTAACGAGGAAGTGAGAGGCTCATTTTAGCTTAGTCTCTAATTCTGTTGGATAAACACAACAATGATAGGGCATCTTCTATAACGCCTTTGACCGTGATCTGATCAAAGTTCGCGGCGTTTCTGATCAAGTTGCAGCATATACCAAAAGGAAACATTTTAAAACACAAAGTATCAGGACACTTATGTGCAAGATATCGACACCCTCAAGACTGTGAAAAAAACGTGTTCCACAAAAACTGGAATATGATGGCTTGGTGTGTGGTGAAAAGTGTGACGATTCTGCTCTAGAAGATTGGACTGAACGCCACATCTGCAGCAGATGATCTCACGAAGCATGTACAGACGACATGTCGACTTCAGGTTGTAGGGTGAAGGCCTAGCTACTAACACAATTTCGTGTACGACATTACCTGCCAGTATAGGGGATTCCCCAACTTCATTTTCTCATACATAAATGTGTTTGTTTATTCAGCGAAAATACATTTCGCTTTCATTTGTGTATTAAATAATAGTTTGAATATTCAACTTGTTCGGCAACCTACGAGAGAACATCTTTTCTTCTTTATTTTCCAATTGGCTTGAGATTTCCGAATTGTGTACGGCGTTTGTCAACTTTCCCCTACGCTATACCGACTTGCGTACGTAATTCTTCATAATGAAAGAATTTTGAGTAGTAAAACTGGTCTTTCGGTACGTTTGTGAACTAATTAATATAACTAAAGTAGAGAAAGAAATAAAGCAGCTAATAAGTACATGTATATTGATTTAAACTATGGACGAAATTGTGCCAAAATAATAAGAGATTACAATATTTACTTAATTAGTTATGGGGTTTCTTGATCCGCGCAATATGTCCCATGTTCTTGAGACAACTTCACACAAATATTGTCAAAACCGACTAAAAGTAATGACATTTTTATTGTAATTCCTTCTTATAAACTAACATCTGCAACTGGTACAGTCACAGAAATATGTATTACGGGAGTTGAATAAAAACTAACATTTCGTTTTTATTTCAATTAAATTTATAGGCCAGACAGGCAGTTAAGATTAAGCCGTGACATTTCTGAGAAACAGTACGTGGCAGGCGTAGCCTAAATGGTGCCTATCTAGTCCATAAATGTAAGTTAAATGGAAACTAAATGCTAGAACATAGACTAAACAAATGCTAGACTCCCACAGTACTTATTTCCGTGACTGTACCATACCATCTCTTTGATGTAACAACATAAATTGAATACACATATTTACGTAATCACTTGCAATGTTAACATCACTGTTTGAGACTATTCAACTCTGAAATATGAATTTTAAAGCTTCGTTATAAGACTGTAAGACATCAAGATCTGAAAAACCAATATATTAAACATTTGTGTGAATAATTTATAATTGAATTACTGTTGAATTACTTACTGAGAACGTTTAGCGCGCAACAGATGGCGCTTGTGCACACACACATAAATTTAAGATGTCCTTATTTCTATATTTCTCTACAAGTTAAAAAAAACTTTGATTTATTGGAAGTGGAATAATATTTAAAAGTGTGTCGTTGATAATACATGATAGTTTTGGAACTTTTGAGAATACGGCTCAACACATTTTGAAAGATTTTTGTAGATGATTTACGAAAATAATGCAAGGACATTTACGCTCAATCCAAGTGGGGTTTCCCACCTTTTTCATTTTACGTCAATTATTCAAATTTCAGTAGAGGAAAACATAAATGAACTTTCCCAGACCAAAGTTCGTTTCGTCCTTCAATAATGAATACTATTAGTCTTAACAAAATAATAATAATAAACTCAGGATTGTGTGCAGACACTTTCTGGGACAGAATAATGCCCCAATATTGTCTGCACACAATCCTGCAGTTACTACTAGCATTTAATTAAAACTAATTGTACTCATTATTGAAGGTCGAAACGAATTTTGGTCTGTGAAAGTCAATTTCTGTTTTCCTCTACTGAAATTTGAATAATTGACGTAAAACAAAAAAGGCGGGAAACCCCACTTGGATTAAGCCTTATTAACACAGTTGAGTTGGCTCACATGCTCACCTGTGACGTCACTGCAAACAGGTTGTCGAAGAGTTTAGAATAATACATAATTGGTCCTAGTTTATCATTTTTTCTGCTTTCTCTTCTAAATCGGCTTGTATTGTTGCGTTGCATACTTAAGGGTAAGGGATGGGACTAGTTATGTCATTTTGGTAACCTGACAAATCTTATCCTGACGAATACCCTAAGCATATTCCAGGAATATTGTATTTTAATTCCTAATAGTCCTGGATCATTGGAAATAGGTCGGGACTTTTTACAGGATTAGAATGCTTCGTATCATGAAGAAAAATACAGGGAATATTTCTAATATATTCGTATAGAATAAAAATATCCATCAAAATTAGAAAAAGTGCACGTTACACTGTAAAATTTCGCATTTTAACCCTATAAGGACAGAGAAGATAGCAGTAGCAGAACGTTAAAACATAATTGGTAAGTTAACAATATTCCTCAAATCTTCTCAAGACGGACATTGACATAAAATATGTACTCCATGTATTAGCCAGAAAAGAACTGAAATAATCTGGGCATTATTCATATTTCTAAATGAATAATGCTGCCACATAGTGAAGGGCGCCGATCCCGGTGGGGCTTTGGGGGCCGGGCCCCCTTTATGGGGGACCCAAATGATAAGGTGAAGTTGGTTCTCCTATTTCCACTGTACATGATAATTCGTTTTCCCCTTCTCCTAAGATTATCTCCGTTTGGCAAATATATTTAATTGATAAGTTCCTTCCCGCAGCTCGTGGTATAAATTACATCACGTATAATACCCCTCATCTGACTAAAGGAGTTAATTTGTGCATTGCTTGTGTCGTTTTTGGAGTTTCGTGTATAAAATCGATAAAGACCATTTAGTAAAAAAAGAATGAATGAAAGAAAAAAATAAATACGACATTCATCCTTTTCTGTTGTAAGGATCATCCATCGTGATTTTGTCATGTATAAACATAATTTAAGAAAAAAACTACAAGAAAAATAGGTGACAAGAACTCACACAGAAGTAGGAGTAGACTGTCTAGGAAATTATATCCTTGAAACTGCTGTTTGGATGCAATTATTGTTTACAGCTAATACCATAATTTTGAGTTTCTAATACAATATATGGATAGGAATACAGTGGGTAAAAAAAAAAAGTTCAAAAAAGAGGAATCAGACTGTATCACACGTAAAATATGGACCATTTCGAAATCTTTTGCCCTTTTATGATAACTAGGATACCTTAAATAGAATACGGTACTATAGAAACAACTACCACTCGATACACCTGTAACAGACAACGAAAGATTGACGACTACGTAAATTCATCACAAGAAAGTATTTGGACAACGCCATACTACTCTCGAAAGAAATGTACTGGGTGTCCTTGATATGGTAACCTCACATTCCATATTTGCCTTGTAGTTCGGTACAATGAACTATATGAACTTAGGCACGGGAACGTACACAAAACGCAGCCTTGTAATCTATCTGAAGTGAAACCGAATGAAACAAAGGTTTAGTATGTAAAATGTTAGGCTACGTTAGATTTAAAATTATGAACACGAGGGAGTATCGAAACAGCATCCTAAAACGAAGGAATTTAATGTCATCTTGGTTTTAGCTTTTATATGCAGATTCTATAATGGAGTTGAAATACATAAAAGCAAATGCGAACTAAAATGCGTTATGACTTTACGTACCTTTGCGAGAAAGCTGAAATTGTGAAATACAACTGAGGGCACTATGTGGGTTCCAAGCAAAAACACAAATAATTGAGATATATATATATATATATGTTGTTAATTGTAATATGTAATGTATATAACAAAGAGATACGTTGATTGATACAAAACCTGTATGTGGGGACAATCCAGTGCAACGTCCGATGTTCAAATGAACGCAAGATTTTTTTATCAGCTCGACGAGCAGGGCTGGGCAGCCATT
>JAGDQP010060570.1:0-12185 GCA_022664845.1 Lepisma saccharinum
ATATATATATATATATATATATATATATAAATCACAGCCATATTCAAGCCACTAGTGGATGAGGCCTCTCCCCGAAGGGAGGAGTTGGTCTACTGCTTCCACGCTGACCAGACGGGTTGGGAGAGGAGAGCCGAAGCTCTCACTGTGATCGCCACTGTCTTTCATTCACATCAGCTCCTCACGATGCTGGGTCAACACCGAAATTTTTGAGCCCCCACCGGGAATCGAACCCGGGACCGCTCGCATTGAAGTCGAGCGCGCTACCGACTAGGCTACGCAGGAGCTCATATATATATATATATATATATATGTGTGTCTCTGAGTTAATGTATTTTGCCTCAGGACATGTATGCTTTGCTGTACTTTGCATATCCTTCATTCCTATTTTACGCTATGCCCGATAGGTTGTAAAAATGGTTCTATTTGAACACTGCCATACGATATAAATAAATAAAATAAGATGGGACCGGAGTTGTTTCTAAATTTATAGTGCTGATTTTACAATCGACGGCTAAGCTTCTGGTTAGGGCTAAGTTGAAGCCAAGTCATAATTTGGCCAATCGGAGTACACATAAATATGACTTGTCCTTAGGCATCTAAGGCTCTAGCCGGGATAGGGCAGGAGAAAGGATGCGGGAAGGTGGCGGTCAGGGCCTAATCTGAGGGTACCATCCCGGCATTTGCCTGGTATAACTGAGGAAGAACCTCAGTCAGGATAGTCGGACGCTGGGAATGATTTTGAAGGAGCTTGATTTCAAAATCCAGACTCAAAAGTCAGATGAGGCAGTAATGAAGATTGTTGCACTTAGCACGTGATATTTCTCTGAATAAAACTCACGTAGCATGGTACAGAACTATCTGTAATCATGAAACTTCTTCGAAAAGTAGTTCTCTCTCTAAATGAGGAGAGAAACCCTTAAAATTAATAGTGATAAATATCCACTCAAGTGTGCAAAGTAATGAATTCCAAATGACCCAAATAAAATATTTTGTTAATGTTGGTTGAAGACAGACCACTAACAGTAAATCAACAGAACAAAAACCAACCGAAGGTACTTCCAAAAAACGCAAGTACTCTTCGAACGCACATTTAAAATGCAGGAAGACTCATACAAACACAAGCAACCAGAAATCTGAACACGCACTTCGTAAACAAGAAACTTGAGGAGTGAAAAATCCCAAAAATGGTGTAACTGCAATTTCTGGAAATAAGGGCCTTTACTCTCTCTATTTTTTTTGAATGTCAGAATTAAATATATTTTCTATATTTATAAAAAAATTCCTGATTTCTCTTTTTACTAACCAACCCTTCCTCCTCAATAATAATAATAATAATAATAATAATAATAAAAGTGGATTCAACCGGACATTTTGACTTTTAATGTTAGCCTGCATAAGCCAGCGATTATGCACCAATTTACCTTTGCATACAAATAATAAATTATACACTTTTCTCTCGGCACAAGTGTACTTAATTTTGCTTCGTCACCACCACCCTCTCTTGAATAATACATAACTCAAAGAACGAAACCAGGGGTGGGGAAGGTATAAGCGAAAAACTGCCGGAACTTCCAGCTGTACAAACACTATTAGCATATTTGAAGAGATGGAAAATAAAGGTCACCTAGGCAACGACGTGGGAGTCACCTATAGAGGTGAATTATGAATTCTTCAGAAAACATTCAATTCATACCGTAAGTATACGTATTTATATACGCCTATTCCAATCTTCAGAATAGAAAGAAAACTTTAATCAAATTAAGAAGTCCTATACTGTAAATGATAAAACACTTACTTTACACATCCTGCACAAATCTTTTCTGAATTTCTCTTCAGTTTTATGGTCAAAATATGTACGTAATGTGTCAGCAGATGATGACAAAATTCTGACGATGAGTTTAGGACCAATGTTTCCCAAGAAACAACGAGACTAGACTTGAGAATGTTTCGAAGCATTTTCATGAACCCGGCGCCTTTCAAATCCTAACAAAGTGGAGAGCAAATTGCCTTTCTTGCAAGCTACAAAATTTGGATTCTGTGCCACGTTTTCGAACTTGCTGTATTGACTAACTGGACTGCGCTCTACTGGGATTCAAATGTGTAGATCATGAAAATTCATGCAACAAAACCAACATTGGAACTAACAAAGTTACAAGAGAAGTTCTAACCTCTGATACTCTAAAGACCAAATTTAAAGTTTCAAACAATGTAAATATGACGGAGGAAAGTAAACTAAAGTCTTTCCACCATTTACAAAATTTAAAATAACGAAAACAAACGAGGAGAATGTCTGAAAAACCATACACGATCCAAAAACATTCTGCACATGTTACATAAAATCAATTAACAAAACTAAATCACTCGAAAAGGAAGAATGTCAAAGGTATGTGACGGTAATATTTCTGAAGTTCCAAGATTTACTATTGATTTAGACACACACAAAATAGAAAAAGAAAAATACGTGGATATACCACCGAAAAAGAACAGAACGCAGTAATTTATCCAGAAAATGTAGGTTGGCCATTACTACTGCGCACTCTTCGTCACAGACAACGCTTTTCCATATATCTCAACTCAAATGTACTAAAACACGAGGAAGTTCCGTAACACGGTCTGTGAGTAATAACTATGAAACAGGCTCAATTACCAGCATGTTTAATTAACCACTAAGCCACAGACTGCAGAGGCACTTACAAACTAAACTCATAGGAAGGTTACTTTTCAATGTATAACCACACGTTTGAATAGGATTCGGAACTTCTTGCACAAACAATATCAGCATTTTATACCTTCACGGGAAAGCACTTAAAGGACAAAACGTCAAGACTTATTTTAACAAGAGGATTTCGGCGAAACATTGTTTTATACTAAAAGTATACTGCAGTAGTCTGTGGTTAAGAAAATCTGCAGCACAGTCGCTTTTCCTTTTCTTCAATACCTTGTTTTCCTATATAGTCAGTCGAGTTGTGAAAGTGGCTCATTTCTGCGTGATATTTCATTTCAACTGAATTTTGAATAAGAAGATTCCAAAGTAATGCTGCTTTTATGCATGACTCTTGCCGTGTGCAGCTTGAAATCAGGCTGCAAACACTTTTTTTTGTCGCTTACGACCTGTCGCTTGTGTAGCTGGGGGGTGGAGAGAACAGAAGAAACAAAACGAAAGAAGAAAAATGAGAATGGTGGTGGTGCTTGTGCGATTTGTACATGAGATATATAGGGAAAGTGAGAAACTGGTCTAAGAATGCCAGGCAACTGTTTGTAAACATATTCATTGTTTTGAGAACGCAGCAGCAGAAAATCGGCCGACATTCGCATAAATACACTCATCTGCTTCCTTAATTTTATAGAACGTTCGTGTGGTTCTCAAGTCGCTTGAGAACGGCGTGTGCATAAAAGCGGCCTTACGGTCCTAAATTGAGGGATGAATTCCTCACACCGAAACAAGAGAAAGTTCGAAGAAATTCGAAAACATGCGTAGTTTCGGTGTTTATTAAGACGCGCCCAAAGTTAGCCCGTCATCGTCACGAATGACGTCATATCTCGACATATAATGACGTAATACGTGTAGCTTAGCAAATCACAGTAGTATAGTTCTGTGAAATTTTTGATTGGCGATTCCCGGTTAAGAAACTTTTATCATTATGCAATTTTAATTCCTCCACAAGGAAGTTCTTACGTGAAAAAAAAAAACCCTCTATATAGCATTTTCTCACCACTGCTGTACATTGGTCCAACAGTGTGGAATTTATAGTGGATATACCCACAAACGTAGTTTGAGCTTCATAAGGAATATAACTCACGTGAATACCTTTGGTATTATACGGGTTATATTGAATTTATTTATGGACTTTAAGCATCTCAAGCAGAATGGGTGGTGGGACAAAATGTCGGAAGGTAGTCCGCCAGGGTCTAGCTAGTACGTACAATCACGGCATTTGCCTAATGAAAAAACTGGAAAACCTCAGTCAGAATAGGCGGTGACTGGCATAGTTCCCAGGACCTTCCAAATGCTAAGCCAACACTGTACCAACTTATATACGATTATAAAATAAATTATACTTCTATGAAGCCTGAAGTTGCTAAGAAATTAGTAGGTTGTCAGAAATACCTAGGACGAAGAACACACTGTAAAACTCAACATGTTAACTTGAGTGAAACTAGTTCATATTTGATGAAGTCGTGTCAGTCCAATATACGAGGAGTGATTGGAAAGCAACGAGACTGCTTCTCTTTCTTGCCGATAGACGACACTGCTGTCTAGGTAGTTGTGCACTTCGAACATAGAAATCTCAGGCTGCAATTGGACAATTGCAGTTTTCTTCGTTCTGTCACTGTAATGGAAACACCTCGTACGTATTGTTATGGCGAAGAAATGTGTACCTGCGAAAGTACAGCAAAGATGTGCGACTGGAATTTCAGAAGAAAGGTTATTAGCTGTTCTGAAGTATTTTGTTGGTGTAAGCACTTCAAGAACATCTATAAAGGTGCGTTCAGGAATATCTCGCAGCTACTAATGCCAACAATAAAAATGGGAATGAACTATTATTGCAAGAAAACAGAAAGCCCAACTTTCATAGCCACCAAACCAGCAGAGAGAAATAGGCACTCCCATTACTTTTCAGTCTTCCCCCGTTGTAATTAATTTAAAAAAAACACTCTAATTTGTTTACATCTCCTTGTTCTTAAATAATCTCTATTGATTCAAAATAGGACATAGTTAAAATAGTATGAACATCTCTGGAACCTTGTACGAGTTTTATATATCTAGTACAATACTCGTACAAACAAGTTGTAACACGAAGTTCACAAAATAATTCAAAATTTATATCCGATTGGCCTTTGGTATGTATCCTCCAAAACAGAAATGTTTTCACTGTTTCTCTTAGACCCCTTTCCTGTCTAAAGTATTTCCTTAACTTCTGTTCATAAATGTACTCTTTTAAATATGGAGTCGCTGTAGCTCAGACGGTAGTGTGTCTCACTATTAACCAGGCGGTCCGGGTTCAAATCCGGACTTTCCTCCGTCTCCTAATAAATCGAGATAACTTGGGAATCCAAAGCAATCGAGCATGGGACTGACCACCCCACCTCATTTCGTACCGTAGGTCGAGAATATGTGGACGCATTCACAGGTCGTGTGCATCTCACAGAGTTTACTTTACACTTTGTATATATCGTTCAACACCCAGAAATATATAAGCCCTAAACACATCACAAGTCTGACGAATGACGCCCCTTGTCGAGCACTCTTCCAGAGAAAAGATATGGAGAAGAGCTCAATGATTATTATAGATACAATCCCAGCACTTGTTTGATGACACTACGAAACAAGTTTACAAAAACGTCAACCCGAATAAGAAGCAGCTGGAGTCGACTCTGTGTGTTTCCCCCACAAGTGAAAATGTTATTTTAATGCCACTTTTTCTGCATTAATTCAACACTATCATATTTAACACAGCACACATTTCAACCCAGGGATTGTGCCTGGATGATACCTTCACTGTAATAAAACAACATCGAAAACGCCTCTATCATGTTGAATAAACATCGACATTTTTTTTTTCAGACCTATCAGTATTAATCACATAAATGTACAAGCAGCAAAGGGGAGAAGACAACCAATGTGATTGTACATTAACATGAAAGTAGGCCTAATAAAACAAACAATTAAAAACACAAAAAGTGCAATCGGAAAGTGCATTCTTGCGCTTGAAAAGACCAGCAGCAAGTCATGTAGAGGAGAAAGAAAGTTGGTATACAGGTTTTTATTGTATCCTACTTACATGCATCAGAATTTCCGTATGTATGATGCATATCCCAATTTATTTTGTGAAGATTTGAAAGCCCACGTATATAGGATTAACACTCTCATATGCACACACATATATGCAAGAAACGCGCGTATCCTGCAAACTGTCGTGAACACCTCTACTTATACCTTCTCTTGTTTATTTTCTGGATGGTTAAGAGACCTCCGTACCTAAGCTGCGAATGTGTGTGAGAGTTTTCATATTTTTAAAGACAATGGACAAATGACAAGCATTAATGAAATTCTGGAAAGCGGTCCCAATGTGTTTGTCATCGCTGGTTTTCTCATGTAAGAGATGGGGTCAGTGTATTCCACAGACTTTGTTTTTAGCACATGTTTTACGGCCGGATGCCCTTCCAACAACCCACCCCAGCAATCCGGGTATGGGCAATCGAAACGTTACTATGAAATGAAGCTCCCACCGGGAATCGAGAAATTATAACACCTGTAATGGCGTTGGCGTATGACGTCATCACTTATGGGTATTCTAATTTCATCAATCTCTCTCTCACAGATAGACAGACAGACAGACACACACCCACACGTACAGTAAGTTTACAAATAAAAATTTTAACGAATGAAAATCAGCGAATATTTCAGCTGCAGGAGAAATATAAAAATACGAAAATATCTTAATTCAAATTTATTTATGGCTTTATGGCATCTTCGGCACACGCCGTGATGGGTTAGGTAGAGGATGGAGAAGGAATCGGCCAGAACCTTTCTTAAGGTACCATCTCAACATTCGCCTGCTGAAACAGAGGAAATCCTGAAAACCTAAGTCAGGATGGTCCGCCGCGGGCTTTGAACTCACGTACAAAATCCAATGCCATCCCAAAGTTAGTGACGTTACAGACTGGATTATGGAGTGGAAAAATCTGAATTTAGGACTACAATCGGGCTGTTCCTTCTAATGTTGAGAGAAAAGTAACACTTCTCAATTACCTACATTTTTTGATTGATTTATTTATTTTTGGAATGGGGAATATTATGGACAGTTTGCATACTTCTGGACCATTAAATGAACAATTTAAAGACAAGAGGCCCATTAATATAACACAATGTCTTCTAACCAATAATGCAAATGACAATTATAGAGCGTTGTAATAAAACAATTTTATATGCAATGCTAAATAACTGGAACAAAATATCAATATTAATAAAGTTTGACCTAAGGTTGTACACTCAAATTCATGAGGAAAAAAAATACAATAAATTTTACGGCTCAGAAAGTTGAACGGTTTGAAAAAAACACTTAACAAGATTACGGAGTAGCCTGAATAAGTGATACGCTCATTTTAATCTGCATTAAATATTTATCCAGTACTGTGTAAGTTTTCGAACTTTGAAAATGTTCTCATCGGCTAATTGATATGAATCAGTTTGTAGACAATGATTCAAAAAGTCAAAAGTAAAAATAAAAATTGATAAAACATAAACTGTACACTGGAACATGGAACAATAAACTCGAGGGCAAGCAAATATTTAATGATAGATCCAAATATACTTTTTTCCTCTGAGGCACCTGCGAACCACACTTTAAGAAACATTGACGTACTGAATTGTGGATTGTACGGTACTATACGATTTCTGTCCTCGAATCAACTCTACTGTTTAGACAGCAACCAGTTTGGAATATGTTAACGCAGTCGCGGTAGATATGAACTCTGAATGTAGTGATCTCAACAGGTCGACCCAGTATATGACCCGACTCGTGATCCGAGTAGATACGCCCAACCCGTGACCTGAGTGGATCTGACCCTATCTGACCCGCTTAAGACCACTACTGAGGCGTCAGACTAGCTTCTGACCAGGTTCTGGGTTCGAATCTTGGCTCGAGCATGCATATGAAACATTAGCTGCTCATACAACTGAGGAAGGACCAACGTCAATGCTACTAAAATGACCCTTAGAAAAATCAAGCCTATCGAAGTCTCTATCAATATCGCCGGTTGGCTGACATAGTTATTTTATGCAGCTCCTGTTAGCATTCGTCATCTGACAAATCGACGAATCTGAATACTAAACAAAAGCAAAGCTATCCTTTATAAAAGTTTTGTCTTACGTACTGAAAAGGCTATTGCCTTCTGTCTTAAAAAGTTTTTTAGAGATAGCTGACGATATCTTAAAAACAAGTAACCTTCACAATTTCAACTAAAGAAAATTTCAAAGCTGGCAATGCTATTAAAAAAAAAAAAAAACTCGCTTTAGTTCTCTATTCAATCAATTCCAATTGGAATTACCAAAGTTGATTAGTATGCATCCCAGCCAAGCACGCTATTATGCAGAACCGATTTTTGAGGAGTGCTTCACTATAGTAACGAACAACTTTCAACAAAAACTAATTTAAGTTTTTCTTTTCTTTCTTTTAATATTTGTGCCTGGACAGTTCTGATAGTATTCATGAACGTTCGGCAAGTGAAAATGAAGTTTCACTGGAGGACAAAGAATGCAGTAAAGCCAGACAATAGATGTGCAACTCGATTGTCTCAGAGAAGAAGACCTCACAAAGATGAAAGGATGGTTCAATCTATCTGGCATTGAGCCAGCAGATAAACGAAAGTGAGAGAAGAAGAAGATGTAGAACGCTGTTGCATCTGTGCTTCACTACTCGGATCTGTTCGTGATCTAAACGAACATATTGATCCAGGAAGAAGTATATAAGAAGCACCTGTGATTTACACGCTAGACAGTCGTTTTCACGCTATCTTATACACGGAAGAAACAGTCCTTTATATCGTATAAACTGCTAATTATCCTCTACTATTCAGAAGAAGATCGAACTTCTGAAAGGTTGATTAAAGATTCTCTGGTCTTCCTATGTCTTTAGAAATCTACACGAAGACTTGTCCCAACGTCAGGGTAGAAACGTACGCAATGTATATAAAACATGCATCGATGTTACATGTGTTCGTTACTGAACTGTTATTACATGAAAATATTTATTTATTACTTGTAACATATTTCATACAACAATATTCTGACACCGGTGGACGATTGTAATAAACGGATCCCGGTGAAGACACAGAGAAGCAGTGTGTAATCCTCATCAAACGTGGGAATCCGTCCATAGTACTACATCTCCCTCCAATAAAAAAACAATGGTAAACTACCATTGGTTCACCCTGCCCAAGGATCTTCGAATCATAGACGGGTGAGGGGGGATCCTGAGGGTTCAAACCCCAAAAATTCAGATTTTTTGGTGAAATTTAGTATCATTTTTTGGGAGGGGCAAAATTATATGCATTTTACGTAAATTTCACACTCACACAGACCTCGGACCCCCACAAAACCACTTCTGGGTACGTGCCTGCTGAGAAGCGAACACAAGCACCACCACGGAAAGAAATGTACAATGTTGTGGCCAGGGCCTCTCGGGATTGCATTAGAACTAACTCCAGACCTTACTTTTACACCAGGACGAACTTTGGCATTTGACAAACAGTAGAAATAAAATTATAGTACTTCTGCAATTAGTAGTTGGTTCTCGTGTCTCCACAAGGTAGCTAACATATTCCAGATACGAACATTTCTGCACAAGATTCTTTATAACTTCATGATCACTTAGCTATCCGAAAATATTAATGACAAATGGTATTTGGTTCCCTACTGCACAACTGTATCTAATTATAGCTTCTTTCAGTGGCTATAAATATGAATTTTCAGTCTGAAAGAGTAAAAATCCCAACAAATTCATAAAATATAAAGAAAGTTAGCGATCGGAAGGTCAGCAGTTAGCGTAACTAAGTTCTGTAATAATAAATCCAAATTTCAGTGTCCATCTCACATTCTGGTAAATTCTAGTATGAGACGGGCGTAGTGTTGTTATCGCCTATAAATCAACTTTTAAACCCTCTTTAAAATCATAATATAAAAAAAAAAAGGCTAAAAAGAAAAATGACGGAAGAAAGCATTCAGTTTCAAATCCTGAGTCTGGAATAAGTGGACAGACAGTATTTAAACGTAACATAGTGTTGACGCTCCAGCAATACGTCAACGATTCTTGTAGCTCAAACCAGTTTTTCTTCTTACAATTAATGAAAAATTGTTGCAGGTACTTACAAAACATCATGAATACACAGCATCTCTCTTTCTTGACAAGTACTGGCTACAATAGAACACTCACCTGCAAGGGAAGATACAATTTATGTGAATATATTCAAAATCAATAGTAACAATTTCATTTTACACATTACTTAAAAACGTGTGGATATATTTATAGTGAGGCCTTCTATTTATACTTAATTTAATGAAAACAGGCTGACACGGCTATTACACTTTATTTTATTGTAAAAAGACACAGCAATTGTCAGCCTGTTTTAATTAAATTCAAAACATATTTGTTCTTCAAAACAATTAAATCTGCAAAAAAACAGGAATAAATTCTATGATGTGTATTACAGTAACATTAACGGTAACTTTCAAATTATAGATGCTACAAAGAAATGCAACTACCATTGGCAAAGTAATGTCAGTTTTGACAAGAATTGCACATCTATCAACTTTCTAAACGAAAGTGACATTGTACAAATTGAACTATTGGACAATTTACTCCTCCTGTACACAGTAATAAAATTATATACAGGGTGTCCGGTGAGGAAGTGCAAATATTTTGGAAGGTGATAGGGTATGTCATTCTAAGCAAAAAAGTGTATGTGAACATGTAGCCTATTCTCCCTGGTTTCCGAGATATAGGAGGGGGGATACCTTTTCTGCCCATGAAACCTCCTGCGTTCCGGTTAAGTGCGTTAAGCACACCCTGTATGTGGTGTAAAGACGCAAATCATAATCCATTCGAAAGGGAATGAAGTAAGCTTTCCGATGGTGCACAGATTATGGCAAGTACGACCAAAGGAGGGAAGTAACAGAAGGAAAAATAGAATTTTCCCTCGAAAATTCCCTTTTTTGAACCATTATCGCCTATTATGGGGTAGAAACACTGTCAGTAGGGCAACCAAAACAACTGAGTGGATACCACACTAAGCCGAGGATGGTGGTAAAGATTCATGTTATAAGCATCTACAGAAGTGAAGAAAAACGTCATAATGTAACTCTACTGTAATTGCAATAATAACTGCTCTACTGTACAGGAATACTGTAACACTACTGTAATTGCAAGAATAATTAATGTACAAGAACGTTGTCATGCACATATCATTACAGATACATACGAACATGAAAATACAGAAAACAATGGAAATTAATCGTCCTGACATTATTAGTTGCCCTAGTGACAGTGTTTCCACCCAATAACACGCGATAATTGTTCATAAAAGGGAATTTTCGAGGGAAATTTTTATTTTCCTCCTTTGGTCTTACTTGCAATAATCTGTGCACCACCGGAAAGCTTACTTCATTCCCTTTCGAATGGGTTATGATTTGCGTCTTTACACCACCTACAGGGGGGGGGGGGTGCTATACGCACTTAACCGGAACGCAGCAGGTTTCATGGGCAGCGGTCCCCCCTTATCTCGTAAACCAGGGGAAACGGGCCATATGTTCACATATACTTTTTTGCTTATAATGACACATCCTATTACCTCTCAAAATATTTGCACTTCCTCACCGGACACCCTGTATATTCATATACATTTAAACAAATTACACTCATGTTGTAGGAAATGTGCGAATCCACACGATAGAAGTGAAAATGTTCACAAGTTTTTTGAATCCATCACTGAAGCATTTGTAATACATACAATAACGACCTATTCTCTCTAAACAAAGATAATAATAATAATAATAATAATCTACCTTCTAATAAGAAAAGCAGACAAAAGCACACAAAACGGGTAAATTAGAAAAAGTTCATCATATACATTTCAAATGTGAATGTGTGAGAAAACGTTGAATAAAATTGAATTAACATGAACCACAAACTTCACAAAAATAAATAAATAAAATGAACCAGTCTTAATTTGAACCCTGGTAGCCAAATTATCATGAAGAGCGTATGATACCAGTACGCATTATCTTTGTCATCTGTTTATTTCCACATGTGGTGTGTATTTCCAAAACATTATACATTAATGGGACCAAAAACGAAATAGACTACGTTCTATCAAATAACAGGGCAATTATGCAAGACGTGTCTGTTCTAAACAGTTTCAAAATCTCTAGTGATCATAGGATGGTGAGATGTAAGCTGAAACTAAATACTAAACTAGAGAGAAAGAAGCTTATCAGAGGAAAACCGTCAGTTTTAGATCTGGAAAATCTTGGAAAACACAGACAGACATTCGAGATAGAACTAAGCAACAGATTCAGCGCCTTGGAAGAGTTAGAGGATGAAGAAGACATCGATAGCAGAAATAAAATATTGACTGAGATAATAAGAAAAACAGCCAAGGAGATAGCAGGTACCAGAAAGAAAAAA